>WOGN01005096.1:0-13502 GCA_015342105.1 Leptinotarsa texana | reverse complement strand
CTCTCTGACTACTAAAATAATTTCTGTCGAAGGAACTCGCTATTTTATAGTAAGATCGATGTATCTAGAATTTCTAAATGCATCCACGTTGGAATTCTTTTCGATACTTTTCCAGTTAATCGCCTAGGGAGGCAACGTGCATGTGACGTAATGCTCAGGTAGAGGTCCCTGTCGAATTGGATGACCATGACCAGCGGCGGCGTTACGGATTTTGTAACATTGTGTTTAGAGTTGTGTTGAAAGTTATCAATTCTGTAATAACTATAAATAAAATGATATTCTTATACTTCCAATTGCAGAAATTTTATTTATCTAATCTACCTAGTAGAATTATTTCCTGAGAAATGGGCTAAAAAAAGCGCATTCGCATTTTCTGGGCCTACAGAACCATCTCGACCGAAGGAGTAGGTGTAATAGCTGGTGTACCCCAAGTATCCTTCTCATTGAAGGACGAAATAAAAAATATAGAGGAACAAATTATATACTAAGAGAACAGCTCCTATAGCTGTGGTAAATTGCGTGGATAAATGGTACGTATGGTAAATAAACTGTTCAACTTATTTCAAAGAAAGATGCTTGGTTAAAAATACTTGACGGAGAAGTTGATTATTTCATATCGCAGGCATATCATACACTAGAGAAAGAGCAGAACCCGAAAGATGCTCGTACTGCGAGTATAGGGGAGACCGGGGCTGGTTGGTACGCTTTTCAAATTGAAGCCCCTCTAATTTTTTTATTGATAGATATTGTGGAAATACATTTGATTTCCAGATTAGTGTTGTTTTGTTTATATAAATTTCAAATTACATAATGTTTGGCCTATCCTAAATCCAGAATTTAATTTTTTCCTCAATGATGCAAGTGTATCAAGCAACCCTGTATTTGGGGATGGTTGGTACATAGCTTGGGGTTGGTTGGTCAAGGCAAAAACTAAGAAAATGATTAGTGTTTTCATTTTTTTATGTAACAATCAGCCTGCAAAAAAATTATAATACAAAAAACGGTACCTATCCGTTAAAAAAATCGAATAATCTAGTTAGAACCATCCGAATCACAATTATGACAAACGTAGAACACCCGCATCAGCGCATTTTTCATGTGCCCACGATTTGCATTGGGTGCACTAAATCCATTTCTCGTTAGGCAAACTATTTGACCAGGGTTCAACGCAAAGCAGCATTTTTGAATTCTTGTGTTCTTTTCGGTTTTGCCAAAGACCTGTTTTTTATCGATCTCGTTTTATTTTCTTTTTTTCTTCTAATGCATCTTTAATAGGCGTATCTGTCAAGATTTCAGATTTTCTTTTTGTGCGATCCCGTTGCACTTTCCTTTCTGCGGCTTTTGGAAACGGCTTCAAATTTTCGAGATCTGTAAAACTAAATGTTGCTACCTTGTTAGAAGATTGGAGACACTGATAATTCTGGGGCATGGTCGTCATACTTTCAGCAATTCTGCGTGGTCTAGCTTATTGCACGTCTTCGTTGGGATTAGTCTCTTGGTCTGGCAAGGGGTTGTCGACACGGTTTAAAGCCTCTTCGATGGGTGTAATTTGACCAAGTTCAGGTAGATTTGCTTTAACTCCCAATACTTCACCAGGATTTACGTTTTACTCAATATCTTACAAATCTTGTTCAGGATCTGGTCTATCTGTAACATAAGCAGCCATAAATTCACTGTCCGGAAAAAATATTCCTATTAAATGGATAAATTCCGGAAACCAGGAATCCAGCTGCAATGTTGTTTGGAGTTGCCGCTAATGGTAGTGCAGTACGAACAATATTGGGTACGTCATAAATGGTCATCGTTGCACCCGGACGATTAGTCATCCAAGAATCACAAGCACTATTGACATACTTCTTTAACGGTCCATACACACTGCGATCCAGAAGTTGGAGCTTATGGCTACAGTGAGGCGGAAATGATAACAATGTTATGCCGTGATATTTGCAGATGTTTAGTGCTTCGGGAGATAAATGCGACTCGTGGTTGTCTATCAAAAGCAGGAGAGGGTTTTCTTTAGACGCCTTGTAGTATTGAATAAAATGCTGGATATATTGTATAAAATGAACTTCTTTCATCAAGCCTGATAGATTGGCACTTCCATCGCTTCCAGGCGGGGCATCTCTGAGAAAATGGGGCTTAAAATAAACACGAGGAAATATGAAGAAAGGTGATACAGTATTTCCAGCAGCAGAAACAGCACATGCCAAAGATACAAGCGTACCGCATTCTGCCGAAGTAACTCTTCCCACTTTTTTGACACCACGTGAGTGGATCTATTCGACCCTTCAACACAACTCGCAAGGGTTCACTATGGCTCGAACATAAGTCGTTGTCTATGGTAGTTTACCTTACCTGGGTTAGTTGAATTTTGTACGGATGCAGGCCCAAGTTAAGACGCGAAATTCGTTTAGATGTGATCTGCGGAAGGCCGAGTTCTTGTGAGATACAAGACACAGACAGCGGCGATGTTTTCGGCAGATCTTGCGTTTCGGCGACGTACGAGTGTTGGTTGACTCAAATTTATCCATCACATTGTGGTAGGACCTTTATCGCGACCGTAAAATGGGCAAAGCGCGCGGTACATTGCCCGAACAGAACACCCATTTTATTTATTTATTTATTTAACGACAAAACCATATTTACAAAAACATATTTAACAAAGTGTGAAGAATTAAAAAGTATTTTTGAATGCTTATGCTTAATGTCTATATTATAATTGGAAATTTTACAAAACATTTAGCGGAGTGTGAAATACAAAATATTAATGATTCGAATTGGAGGGGTTATATTTTTAGGAGTGATTAATTTGTGGGAAAGAAAGTTTTTGCTTTCCACTACCCCCTCTTGATACAAAAAAAAGATGTGGAAATCTTACAAAAAAAGGAAGGAAGTAATTAATTTGAAAATTAGTAACTCTATACATGGATTTGTAGATCATGCAAAGAAGTAACTTTCAGACACAAACTGCAAGAAAGTCCTCCTGAAACAGCTACTCTCATATAAACATTGAATTACACGAAAGAAAAAATTCTTTCGAAACAAATACTCTTATATGAACATTGAATTATATAGAAGATACTTTTCTCTACTCAGTTTATATTTCAAACATTCGTTATGAAATAAAATCAGATATCATTCACATGATTTCTGCTTTAAATGAATGGTAAAAAATTGCACTTACATGGAACACTGTCATCCTCACTGGTATACATCGATGTTTCGCCGTAAGACACTTACCCTAAGGCTCTTCAGAACCAAATTGGATAACATTATAGAAAATACATACAATTCATTCATGAAATACGATTTTTAATGTCACGGAATAAGCTTGATCTTCTTATGTCATAGATGACATCGTAACGACATTCATTCACCTATTTGATTTGATCCCAGCCAAGAGGAATCTTATTCGAATTGAAGAGATTATATTTGTAGGAGTAATTAATTTTTGAGAAGGAAAGTTTTTGGCTTTCTACGACTCCATCTTGATACAAAAAAAGATAGATGAGGAAATCTTTCAAAGAAAGGAAGGAAGTAATCAATTTAAAAATAAAAAACTCTATACATGGATGTGTAGATCTTGCAAAGAAGTAACTTTCAGAAACAAACTGAAAGAAATTCCTCATGAAGCAGCTACTTTCATATAAAAATTAAATTACACAAAAGAAAAAATCTTTCGTATTGAATCAAATAAGTAAATGGGTGTCATTATGATGTCATCGATGATATAAGCAGATCAAGCTTATTCCGTGACATTAAAAATCGTAATTCATGAATGTATTATGTGTATTTTCTATAATCTTATCCAATTTGGTAATGAAGAGCCTTACCTTAGTAAGTGTCTTACGGCGAAACATCGATGTATACGAGTGGGGATAACAGTGTTTCATGTAAGTGCAATTTTGTTACCATTCATTTAAAGTAGAACTCCTGGGAATGATATCTGACTTTATTCCACAACCAATGTTTCAAATACAAATTAAGTAGGAAAAATTATCTTCTGCAGAATTCAGTGTTCATATAGAAGTATTTGTTTCGAAAAAAATTTTTTCTTTCATGTAATTCAATGTTTATATATGAAAGTAGCTGTTTCAGGGGGACTTTCTTTGCATGATCTACACATACATGTATGGAGCTACTTATTTTCAAATTGATTACTTTCTTCCTTTTTTTACAATATTCCCTCATCTATTTTTTTGTATCAAGATGGAGTAGTAGAAAGCCAAAAACTTTCCTTCCCAAAAATGAAAATTATGAATTGGTATGAAAACAGCCCGTTTCATGGAAAATCAAATGACTTTTACGATCCATGAAATCATTTTATGTTGCCAAAGAAAGCATTACTATTTCTTCAGCTCACTTGAAATCAAGGTTTTCACAGCCAACTGATCTGTTGACCTGTTTATGTATATTTTTAAAAGTATGTACTGAACACAAAATATTCAGCAAATATTTGGCTTGCATCCACGACAAAGAATTTATGGTGTTTCCTATTTCCACACAAATTAAAAATAAACCATTACCGTCTGACTAGACACTTCGTTCGTATGCTGGTCGATAAAGTTCCATTTTTCTTTATTCTCTTGGCTCAACTCGCCAGGTTTCTTCTGTAATGTGCATCAAAGAACAAAGTAGTTATCCAAATCACCGTTTCCGTAAAAACTTCTCAACAAAGAAAATAAAAAAAGAATTTTCTCATACCTGAAGTACATACAGGGCGTTCCAACGAAAACTTGACCCCCCTCTCTAATTTAGAAACGGACGTGTAATCGAACATTTCAAAGAAAACTTCAATTCTTATTTTTAGAGGGACTAATTCGGGGGACTAATTCTGATATAGAAATCATATCCGAAACTTCACCCCCCTGCGGTCAGCAGCTACCCTCTCTATTTTTTTAATGGCACGGGGATTCGAGTGGTACATCATTTGAAAGGTCTTTTATCCCTCTATTATATCTGTAATTTTTTTCGAAATTGGTTCTCTCATTATTGAGAAATTAAATACTGAACGTTTTATTTAAGAAAAAATAGAAAATTTGCTGTTGTTCGTTTCAATAAGGAAATCCACAACAAATAACATCAATGGGAACAAAATTGATGGATAAATTGTTCAAAATAACCACCACCTAGTTTTATACAATAATAGAGTCTTCTCTCAAAAGTGTTCCGTACATTATTCAAGATGTCCGGAGTCAGCAATCGGCACTCCCGAACAATTTTGACTTCAGGTGTAACCAGAGAAAGAAGTCCATCGGTGTGAGATCAGATAATTTAACTGGCCACTCCTCTAGACCCCTTCTACTGATCCAACGCACTGGAATACGTTCGTTCAAAAACTGTCTCACCCGAACATCAAAATGTTGGGGTGCACCATCCTGCTGGAATTTTATTTCATTTTCTACTGAATTGTCATTTTCAAAAATTTGTTTAATTGTAGGATCTACACAGTCTTGTAATAGATTTAAGTATATGGCTCCATTGATAATACCTTAAATGAAGAATGGTTCAACTATATGATTACCAGGAACGCCAGCCCACACATTCAATTTTTGTGGAGTTTGTGAATGTGTTTTCATCACCAATTGAGGATTCACATCACTCCAGTAACGACAATTATTTGTTTGAAGGTGGTTGACAATGTTATTCACATCGCTCCAGTAACGACAATTATTTGCTTGAAGGTGGTTGACAATGTTTCGTGGTGTATTTCATCAGTTCGGACTGTCATTGTCTAATATGATATAAATTGATTTGAAATCCCTGAAATAATCTGTGGAAAAATTAAAAAGATCAACTGAAAACTAACAATTATTAAAAAAGACAATCATGTCTATTCACTTCACCATTCAACATGAAAGAACTTTCGTCTGAAAACCATGTATTGTACAATAGGTTTGGGTTATTGGTCAATTTCTCGCTGAACACATCACGAAACTGAAGTGTCGACGATCAGGATCATCTTCGTTTAATTCCTGAACTAGCCTTATTTTGAAAGTATTGAATTTGTAGGCTTTCAAAATCCGAAAAACACTAGTAGCTGTTATACCAGACGCTCTAGATACTTGTCTGATACTTTGTTAATTATCCATTTGTACATGTTCTAAAACTGCAACTTCATGTTTTCTGTTGTGAATAGAACCTGAACTTCGAAACTTATCCATTAAATGTTTAACGTATTTATTGCTCACGTTGTGGTCTAGATGATTTGTATTCATTATTTCGATAATAGGTTGCAACAATTTCTATTCTTTTTCCAGAAGAATGAATCATGTTGGAACACAGCGAACAAGGATATCTGAAGAAGTGCCACTGGCCAACTACCTACTTTTTGTTCTGCAACAACTAGATTCAACAAAAACTACCAGTGCAGAAAAAACTGACAGTGTCATCCATTTCAAAACGTTAACTACTAATTAAATAAATTCTACAAATCTAGAAGACCTATGACAGAGAATTGTTCGGGAATGCCGATTTCTGATTCCGGTCATCTTCAATACTGTAAGGAACGCTTTCGAAACTAGACTGTATTATTGAATGGAACTTGATGAAGGTCATTTTGAATACTTTATCCGTTGATTGTGTTGTCATTGATAACACTTTATTGATTTCCTCGATAAATTCAGCGACAGCGAATTTTCTGTTTTTTCTTAAATAACATGTTCAACATTTAATTTCTCAATTACGAATGAACCAATTTCGAAAAAAATCACAGAAGTAATAGAGATAAAAAAGACCTATCACTCGATCACCCATACTACTGAAAAAATAGTTGGGGGTTAGTTGCTGACCGCAAGGGGGTGAAGTTTCGGGTATGATTTCCATATCAGAATTAGTCCCCTAGAAATAAAAATTGACATTTCTTTTGAAATTTTTTATTACACGTCCGTTTTTGACTTACAGGGGCTTAAGTTTTCGTTGGAACGCCCTGTGTATAGCATTCGGTAGCATGACAGGTAAAAAATAATACAATCACTAATTGATTCTGGAACTGAGGTGAATTGCTCTATCAAAATGGTCTATTTGACAAAACTTTTCGATATTTGAATGAACAGAATGCAGTCATCAGTTATTTCCAGTCCGATAAAAATAAATCTGACTCGCTGACATGATAAATTACGAGGACTGACGAAATAAACAACCATCCATCAAATCCTTTGCACGAAAAAAATCTACATCATTATTCTGATTATGAGATCGTTTTAACTATACTCAAAAGGTGCCTGTTGAAATATTTTCAATTTTTTCAATTTCAATTTCATCTCCTCAAAATTAGAGTACATATTATTTATTGAATCTTTACATATTGCTCTTTAGAATAAATTTAAAGGGTCGGATATTAACGTTCGTGTTTGCTGTAGATTTGTTTATCCTAGTATTTTTCTGGTAGAATTTCACTTGATTTATGAACATTCTCTTCAAACATTGGTGAGTGTATAATAGTTTATAACATTCAATATATTTGCTTACTGATATTGCTTATCGGTGGAAAAAACGTTTATTTTTTTCAGGATGATTTTTAATAGTATGTTTTTTGTTGTTTTTATAATGTTCAGTGTGTTGCTGAAGACTCCACATTGTGATGCAGTAAGACAGAATTGATTCGGCTAGGAAGTTGTAGAGCATCATGAGGATTTTTATGGAGAGGACGTATCTTAGAGAATAAAAACTGTATAAGTGTTCTAAGACGTTTGTTTATATGCATGATATGCATAATAAACCAAAAAGTTTTACAAGGAATTGAAAGTAAAGGATTGATTTTGACAACTGATGAGAGTATTTTCTTAAACTCAATGAAAATCTACGTCTTTTCAACACGTTTCCTGAATGTACTTCAAAATAGACGTTCATTCTTGATCCATGAATGATATTTTAATCAACCCTGATTATTTGCTTATCACAGTCATTTCAATGTCAACCTAACAGTTGCGATCACCTTC
This sequence comes from Leptinotarsa texana, assembly GCA_015342105.1. Lineage (NCBI taxonomy): Eukaryota > Metazoa > Arthropoda > Insecta > Coleoptera > Chrysomelidae > Leptinotarsa > Leptinotarsa texana. The sequence goes on along the minus strand of WOGN01005096.1, from coordinate 5,562 downwards.
TCAACTGGCAATCAGATTTGACCAGTAGAGGACTTCTAGAATGATGGCAAAATTCTACCCAATAGTGAAGTCATACGAAATGATGGAAAATAGAAAACCAAAACATTCGTTTCCAAAAATGTAATGGTAGCTTACATTTGGGCTGAAAAGTTCATATTATTCAATATAGATGTCTTCGAAAGCGATACTAATATTATAGCGGTCATACAATTTTTCTATATTTATAGTACGATTTGTCTTTTGCCTTAAAAATAGGCTTCAGTTCCACTATTACCTCTTCATAGGCGCTGAATTTTTCAGCGAGCATTCTTTCGAAGTCTCTGAACAGTAAAAAGTCGTTGGGGCACTGATCTGAAGAATCTGGTGGATACAGAAGCAATTTGAAGCCAAACACTCCCATAACGCTATGTAATCGTCGCTGATAGAGGTTTATCCTTTTCAAGATAGTCAATGAGTATTATACCATGCGCATCCCAAAATACTGATACCATAACTGTATTTTCCTTAGATACTTTATTTTTCTAGAAAATACCAAATTTTACTTTTTGACATCTATTGACCTTTTTCGACAATCAACAACTTTTTATATTAACATATCTCATTCATAGCTAACTAAATGGAACAAAAAATATACTGAATGATACATGAATTACATATATTTTAAAGCAACAAATAAACAAAATATATAATCTTTAACATTCTCCCCACCGTGAAATTTCTTAAAAATTTTCACCAAATTCAACATCCACCCTACAGATTTTGGTTACAGGACGTTTGAAGACCCCTGTAGATGTTTTCACCACGACTACTCTCGTAACATTGCCTTTTCTGGAAATACTACTGTGATTCTACCTAGTGGCCAAGTATTTCTCGGAAGGTGACCATCTGCAATAACGACTACATCGCCAACCGCAACAGGTTCATCATCCTTGATCCATTTTGCACGCTTCGATAAAGTTGATGATTATTCCTTGATCCATCTTGACCAAAATATCTCTGCCAGCCTTTGGGATTTCTTCCACTGTTTTCTTAAGTTTCGTTCTTCGAATTTTGTTGGAAATGGATTTTCTGATGGTGACCCAATCAGAAGATGAATTGGCGTTAAACACTGAGGATCGGAAGCATCGGTAAAAACATGAGTAAATAGTCTACTATTAACTGTATACTCAGCTTCTGCGAACAATGTTAATGAAATTTTATCTTTAGGAGATTATTCCTTTAAAGTAATCCCCAAAATTTTCTTGACTGAGCCTATTAACCTTTCCTTTTACCAACATTCAGCCATATGTGGGCTAACAGATGGAATGAAGTGCCATACTATCTCCATCTCTGTCATTCTTCGAGTTAGCATCTTGGTGATCAAGTTCATGGTACAATTTCAGGAGTTCTTCATTCGCCCCCTTGAAATTTGTGCCATTATCTGAATAAAGGCGTCTGATTGGACTCCGGCGTGATATCATCATCCTTATGGCCATTATTGTACCATCAGCAGGGTATCCCAACGTTTTTCTTCATGCTTCCAAACTGTGACATACAAGGGCCCAAAATAATCAATACGAGTATAAGTAAATGGTTTTAAGCTTGGTGTGAAGCGCATCAATGGTAAATCTCCCATTTTCAGTGTATTTGGTTTCGATTTTTTCAATTTACAGTAACGACACCTATGAAAAATATTTTTTACAATTAGCCTTCCTTTAATTAGACAATATTTCTGACGTATATCATTTAAAACCATTTCCTTCACCTGATGATGATTCTTTTCATGGAATTGCTGTAGTATCATATCGACAGTAGCATTTTTGGGATCTAAAATCACAGGTTTCTTTACGGGTTCACCTAAACAGCCTGGCTGATTATAGTTTGCATTTTAGGAAGTTTGTCATTATCAATGAACGCTGAAAGACCAAAATGCGAGCTTTTTTGTCAAGTTTACCCTTTGTTTTATGTAATTGGATTTCCTTACTGAAACTCTTCTCATGTCTTATTTTGACACAATATCTTTGTATCATGATACGGACCTTGCAGAAGGTTTTTATTTAAGCTGGTACCATTACTTTTAGCGGCAGCGTCGAAAACAAGTCTCAACTTATTGGGCTTACTAGGATTTTCGACACCAAAATGTGGAAGGTACCATGTGCGAGGATTTTGTTCAATCGCTTCGGAAGTTTCTAATTTTCGAATGTACGCCTTTTTTAAGTAGTCACCACTGATTTTGTTGCAATACTTATGAAATTATGATTTATCCCACAACATTTTTTCTCAATATAAATCAACCTTCTCATAGCATTTGATTTACTTTCTGTCTCATATCGTTTTTCATTTTCTAAATACACTGTGGTTTTTTCCAAAATGGCAAGGGCTCTTCTATGAGCAATGTCAATAAATCTTTTATTAACGGGAACGCCAAATGATTCGGTACTAAAAGATTCCCTGACTAGACGATTCAGTTCATCATTGTTATCGCAGGAACGAATGTGGAAGTGTTACCATGAATGTTCAGAACCTCGATAAACTTTTCTTGCTACTGTTAAATGGATATTGCCCTGACCTATGGGAACAGTAGATTTGCATCTACCATTTCTTGAGCAGGTAGTCCCTGAAGATGAATTTAATCTTCACTCAACCAGCGAATAGATTGAAAAGCAACAAATAAACAAATATATAATCTGTATCAGCCACTTAGGCGCATCCACAGCTCCTCACTTTTCGTTTCCTCTTCTTGGTATCCGGTTCAAAGCAATGCAGACTGCTATTCCCCTCGATCACTGATTTCAATATGTTGGATATCTTTACAGTAGTCTGGCTGAATGTGCTGTTGTTCGTTCAACAAATAGACAGCTTCTTTGAAATCCACTCCGCTCTTGCTGGGTATTTTATTGTTCTCGCCAATGCTGACTTTCAATATCCTATTGTATTCACCAGAGAAGAAATTCCGAATGGTACTCTGTGAATACAATTCTTTGAACCACTCTCTCAGTTTGGTGGCCAGATTTTTGTGAAACTGCCAGATAGGGATTCCAGGATTTGAAAGAGGTTCCAATGTTGTATTTTGACCCGATCCTTTTCATTTCCTTCGTTGATTCTCCGACTTGAGAAAGAGGTAGCACTGATTGTAGCGGCTTCTCGTTCTTGCAAGGCTCCTATTGACTACCAGCCAAATTCTGTTTCACCAGTTCTTTCGACAAACATTCAGCTGAAAATGTACTCTAGTTGACGGAAAGTATATGGGTGGCTCATCGGTGTCCAACCTCGTCCTGAATATCTTCTGTTGTCGTAGAGGATCCTCTTTTCATCGCATGTGATGATCGGGTCCAAAAAATCATCGTTTTGGTTGCGCAAAAGCAAAAAAGAGCATACTTCGAAAAGTGACAATTTCTGTCGATCATTCAACGCGTGAGTCAATCACTTTCAGAACTTTCCAGTTCATTTTAAACCATCAAAAACCGCAAGCGTTCTCAAATCCTCGTCCTGGATTACTGTATGTTGACCACTTTGGGGCTTATATTTGAGGCCAACTAAATTTCGAAAATCAACGTTGAACAGTGCGTTCGTTAACATCGTCATTGCTAAATGTCTCGTTAATTTTTTGGGCTGTTTTGGCAGCGCTAGGGTTTATTTCGAATTCGTAGAGAATAATTGGTCGAAAATCGAGATATGGAGCTACAAAAAACATGACATTGAAATCCACTTTTAAAACAACCTCAAGGTACCTACTCTTCATCTAATGCATTGCAACAAAAGCTCACGCACTTGTGATGTGATGTTGTATTTCATCAGATTCGTGGTGGTATGGAACAGTCTGATTGAAAAGCAATATAATGAAATATATGACAATAATGGGATGTGGAATGTTGCGTGAACGCTGGATACGAAAAATTCATTACGTTCCGCGTATAATTCAATCCTGTTGAAACAAATGAAATTTTAACTTGTTTTGTGGGTACATGCTATATGTAGCGGTTGACATGAACAATCAACGTTTGTTTTGTATCAAAATTTCAATATCGAATCAATCAATTTCAGAATTTAGTCAGTTATTCATTTGGATATGTAACGAAAATGAAAATGGAAATTTTATGAGGTGAATTGTAATTTGCAATATTGTTCAGTAACTGAAATGGGGAATGTCAAAAATAAATAATTTCAACAAAGATTATATTCAATATTTCTTCACTCCTATAAACTTTTCGGAAGAACAGCAACTGAGAATGGCATTCATGTGTAACCACTGTGTGTTTTTTTTGTTACAAAGATTTTCACTTCAATCATTTTCGATTATATCAAAGTGGCTTTGAACTAATTATTGAAGAAATGGTACACGGAAATAAATTCAACTCCACTTGTTTTTATTATCCAATCGACTTTATTCTACACCTGAAAAAAACAAATGAATTAATTCACACAGACTCTCAATCTTATACTGAAATTTGAAATAGGTAAGGACCTATCTACCTATAGTATGTCCAGAAACGAGAGAAACTACAGAAGTACTTTGCAGCAAACAAATCAATTACCTTCTTGGTGTCTATGTCAATTCTACGCCAAACCATTTAGTCGTTTTTATCTTGTGGAGTTTCTTAAATAAGTTTTGAGGCGTTTCAGAGTAGAGAAAGTCCTTCCAGGGGTACATGTGGAAACAGGTAGTGTCGCCAAGGTCTTTGAAAGTTTGTACGCATATTGCCGTAAGGATTTTCCATTGTGTTTCGGGGATTTTTTTCCAATATTCACTTTCAAGCACTTGGTTCATTTTGCCAAGGACTTGATAGAAATTTCAACGGATTTCATAATTCCAATAGTATCTGTATCTGTAGAGAAGAAAGGGTTAGTGCAGGCCCACACAACGTGTACAGATGACACGGTGAATCTCTGTATCTGTAGAGTAGGGAGAGTGAGTGTAGACCCAGAGCATTTAGGCCACATGTGACCCATTGTACATCGTCCCAAGGAGTTCTCCTCCTAGGTCATCGTCGATCCTGTCCTTTTCAGGAAGGTGGACGGGTCACAAAGAGACAATTTCTCTATATCAGCAGGTGTAGTCCAACACACACTCTCTTATGCATTTAGAAACTTGCGTTTCTAACAACTTAACCATGTTACACAGTCCTCTACGGCTGTGAGGAATTATTGATTCTCTACAGCCTCCTACGACTCCTGTCATGTTCTTCAGTCCACCTCAGAATAATTTCATTATAAACCGAGGCATTGGCTTAATCTTGGTGGCACTCTAGTCCTAGGCCTGAGGTAACACGTTGTCTGTTCTAGGCTAATAGGGCTTGTCTGCTATCATTTGTTATTTTTTGCCAGAAATTCCTTTTCTGGTTATTGCTTTTGTGGCAATTGTGATACCAGCCAGTTCTGTTTGATCCACGCTGGTATTTTTCCCATTCCTCACTTAATCCTTCGGCTTATTGGTCTGGAGTACACTCCATATTCTGAGTTTTCTTTGGTTTTTGATCCATCTGCATGCGTATTGTATTTGTAGCATCTGACTCTGTGTTCTGTATTATTTGTATTTTGTATGGTACTAATCGTTCATTATGCAAACATCAACTGTCATCTGCG
>WOGN01005095.1:0-13503 GCA_015342105.1 Leptinotarsa texana | reverse complement strand
GTGGATTTTGTCAAAATAAACAATTTTTCCTATAAAATGTTAAACGAAGAATAATACGTTTTCGAGATGCAGATTGTTGAAATTTTTCAAAACATGGTAGGTTTTTGTCATAAATTTATTGCAATTTTAGTTATTTTAATCAAACTTTATTGGTAATATACCCGTAAAGACTTCTTCTAAACTGAGTATTTTCGAACTGCTTATTCAATCCAAATTAAAAAACTTTGTCAGGTTCAATTATTCAATTAGAAAGTGCTACATTTCGGAGTTTGTAAAAAAACAATTCGGAGAAGAACTATGTTATTTATTAGGAAAATAAACATATAAAAATTAAACGAAAAAAACTATTACAACAACTGATCAAAGTGACGACCCCCAACAGTAATACAATCTTCTGCTCTCCTCATCAAAGAATTCCGCACACGTTTCGCAGCAAACTATGATGCGATCCCTCAACCTTTTCTCGTTTTCAATGGGACTAGCATGAACTAGTGATTTTAGGTGTCCCCAAAAGAAAAATTCGATGGGATCGATGTCCGGTAACTTCGGGGGCCAATTCTCAGTGCCTCCTCTTCATATCCATCGTTGGGGATATGCTACGTCTAAAAAATTTCTTGCTATCACACTAAAATGAACAGGAGCTCCATCATGCATAAACCAAAAGTGATTTCGGAGAATAAGTTGGGGAAGCTGGTGTTCCAAAAAATGTAGGTAAGCATCTCCAATCAAACTTAAGGGGAGAAAATAGGGTCCAATTAAATAATCTCCAATTATGCCTACCCATACTTTAAAAGAGAATCTGTCTTGGGAATGAGTTTGCGTTATCGCATGTGGGTTATATTCCGCCCAGATGAGTTGTTATGGAAGTTCATGATACTATTTCTTGAAAAATTAGCCTCATCTGTGAAGAAGATTTTCGATAAAATTTGCGGATGTTGCTGAAGCCATTGAGCAAATTTGATAGGTGGTTGGAAATTACGTAGCGTAAGTGCCTGGACATGCTGAATATGATAAGGATATAATTGCTGTTCCTTTAAAATTCTGTAAACTGTCATGTGACTCACATTAAAAGTTTGACCAATTTTTCTTGTAGTTGTCTCTGGATATTCACTAATTTCTTCGAGAACCGCCTCCTCTAATTCTACAGTTCTTGTAGTCAGTGGCCCTCTTTCTGCAGAATTTGTTTCCAACTCCCAGATTCGGAAATTCGCCGGAAAAGATTCGCAAATGTCGCTGCACAAGGAGTCCCGCGTTGGGGATACCTTTCCTGGCCTCGCTTGAATTTCCGTCAGCCAAGCCGTATGCAAAATCCATATCAGCCATTTCAGCATTCGTAAAGTCGGGCATAGTACCAAAAAATCACTTTATAAACTCCGGACTGTGAGTTTGTCAATTGAAAGTTAAAAATGTGAGAGCGAACTTCTATTTTTATCAATAAACTTTCATAGCCAACTCGATTTATTGAACTTAATTTGTAAGCGGAGAAAATTGTAAATATCTCGAAAACGATCACCTCCAGCGTTGCTCAGGAGGTGTACCTTTTTTACTTGGGAAAGGTGTGGGAATAAGGTTTTTTCATGAAAACTACCAAAAGTTTACTGACAAACAAGTTAGGGCAATTTCAAATAAATAATGACAGTGTACGCAGCGCCCTCTAGATGTTACATGGAAATTAATACGAAATTATGATTCTCCATGTCAAATAATCCCCGGTTACCAAATTTCGTGCAATTAACTTATTTTTGCAAGAGTTATTTTCAAAAAGCGAACAAAAAATTCAATTTCAACACTCCGTGTCTCCAAAACGAAGCATTTTCAGACACAATTTCATATTTTTCATGTTCAAGTTCATATTTTCACTCGTAACTAGCTGGATAAGTAAAATGAAATGAATCAGACTATTTCACTCACTTACATGAAACCAGCTGTAAACAGTTTTTAGTCTCCAGATATTACAGAATCAGATATTTCAGTTTCTTATCAATACCTAGATCATGGGATCAAATATGGAACTCTGAGAAACTCCTGCAACTTCAATATTAAAATTATGAATACGTTACCCTTTTTTCACTCTAATTATGAAACTTCAAGCATTGCATTTCTTTTCAGTGGTTTTGAATTACGCAAATCATATGAATTCATTCTTGGTAAAGGGTTTTCAATAGGTTATGTTACGTGTTCCACTTGGAACAAATAATAATAATAATATACTTGCACTGTTATTTCAAACTGTGATTCGATTCCAAACTATCGATGCCTTTCCGCAGCACAGTTAGAACTGAAATCTTTGTTTCTCATTGGATGAAAAACTTGTAACAGTATTTTTGAAAAAGACTGAATTCAAATCGCAATACTTATTTTATTTTCGTTTTTGTGTCAAAATCAAACTAAGTATTTGAAATAACACACAGTTTGAAACCAATCATGGCATTATTACACGATACTAAACATTCTTATATTCATCTGATATATACAGTGTGTCTGGTATTCTGAGTTCATGAAGATAGATTCATTGAATGAAAAACATACTTTATTTCTACGTGGATACGCAAGATTTTCATCAAGAATGGAAGAGACATTTTGAAGGCGAATTGATTCAATATTTTCCTCTATTGCCATACCTGTTTTTTGGCCGCTTCCTGGATATTTGCCAGGAAATCGGTTGTTTATACAATCAACTCACAAATTCAATTTTCAATTAAAGCAGAAATGTTGTTGAAACACCGTTGAATGACCTTGAATTCGATGTAACAGGCACTCCGTATATATAGTAAACTTAGACATTTTCTACACTTTCATTTTATATTTATGTAAATAACATTAGTTTTAAGAGAGAGGTGTACTATTTTATTTTTATACTTTCTATATTTTCCAATAAAACTCATGGCACATACATATTAGTTTTCTTTATTTTGTACATAAAAATTAATTGGTTTGTCGTATGGAAATAACTCACATTCCAAAAGATTCTCAATCAAACAAATTGTCGGATGCTTCTGTGTTTATTAGCCGTGGTCTGCTTCTTCTTTTCGATTCAGTGGCCTCAGCAACTAAAGCTATCCGGCCAAGTGTGGTCACACTTTGGGGGGGAGCCTTCCACATTTGGGTTGAATTACCATCCAGGAACTTGTCAAGCACGGCAAGCTAAAAATAATCCAGTTATATCATACAGGCGAAAACAGTGGTTGTCCTTGCAATACAAAGACATCACACCACTAATGTTTCATCATGACTTGTGCCTGCAGCGTTACAAAATCCAACTGGCCCTAGATCGATCCAACTGTGGCCGCATAGCTTTGGCAATGTCTGCCGCAGTAGCAGACGAAACGTCAACTATAAAAAACAGCAGTCCACGGCTAACGAACCCAGAAATATCGGACATATTGTGAGACACCGGTCGTGAAAGTTAACACAACAAGATTTCTAATCAATCAACAATTTCTGAAAAAAAATATCACAAAGTTGGTGAAAGCATCTTGTTAACATAAGAGAATTGAGTGGAGAATTTACTAACTCTTTTCATATCGAATCTCCTCCACCTTAATTTCCAATCGATGCAGATGAATTCAAAATTTTTGTTCCTTCGGTTTTATGCGGTCTCAAACTTTTTCGTTATTATAACCTCGTCAATCATAAAATAAAGGAATTTAAAAAAAAATTTAAACATTCAAATTCGTTTGTGATTATAAAATTGGTGTTTCGATTATTGAAGCCATCGAGAAGGCGACTTTCGTTGATCGGATTTGGCTCAAAAAACCACAAATAGTTATTCTTGAACCTAGTATCAGGTCATCTTTACGGCTGTGCATACAGAAGTTTCTGTCATACTAATACATTAATGCATACACAATATGGAAATATCAATATTCATTTGGTAATGACTAGTTTACATCCGTTGATAAGGAAATGCTGTATTTATTTGTTGGAAAAACAAATTTTGGTGGATGTCGTCAAACTTTAAAAGTCGAAATGCAGTGAAATTTGGAAATTCTTTTCGAAATTGTAAATTTTAGAAAAAGCAACACAAGAAAGTAAGAAACGCCTACAAGAACCTGTATACAAAACAGTCTAAAGTCCGAATAAAACAGTCTATACAGTACTGTAACCTACAGCATACAGTATATAGTCTACACTCAACATTACATTCTACAAAACAGTCTACAGTCTAACTACTATAGTCTACAGCATACAGACTATAGTCTACGGTATAACTACTATAGTCTGCTGCAGTCTGACTGCAGTAGACTACAGTTTATAGTCCAAATTCAACAAATCTGTCTACAGTCTATAATCTTATTATTACAGTCTGATTACTGTCATCCACAGCATACATTCTTCAATATATAGTCAACAATACATTCTCCATAATAGTCTATAGCCTGACTACTACAGTCTACAGTCAACAGATAAATCTGCAATACAGTCTACAGTGTGACAACTACAGTTTGATTACCATAATCTACAGCACACAGTCTATGGTGTAGATACAGTCTATAGTATAGAGACAACAGTACAGTCTAAAAAAGCCTATTGTCTGACTACTACAGTCTACGGTAGATAGTCTACAGTCAATAATACAGTCTAGAGTCTGACTACTATGTTTCAAACAAACTTAATTTCATGGTCACGTAATATACCTATACAGAATGTAACTGAATAAGTGTAAAACATTCAAGGAGGTGATTCCTCAGCGAAAAAAAAAAGGATCTTTCATATAAAGGAACTTCATTGGAGCATCCTTTGTTAAGATACAGCCCCTTGAAGAGGGTATATAAAATTTGTATAACAATTTTTTTCACAAGCAGTGAAAAAGTTACAATATTGAAATTGACCTGACGTTTTGTACTACCAAAAAGACACTCAGCCAGTAATTTATTTGGTTTACCTCATGATTGTAAGGGGTGGAAAACGCAATCCCTAAAATGTATTTCCAATATAACTCATTGTCTTATTATTTGTTTACCATTTATAAATTTATTTCCGATAGCCAGTTTAATTCTAAACAAAAAATGTCTCTTGGGTTTTTTGCCCAAAATAAACCAGTTCACAGCAAAAAAATATTTTACGAATATGTTATTTGCAATATGAAATTGTTTTCCACATAAAAGAAACTACGCTTAAGCTCTTTTATTCTTTGGGAGAATGTTCTTTCCGTTTGGCCAATATAAGATTTTTGGCAAACATCACAAACAAACTTATATACTCCTAATCCATCCGAACAAAAGTTTTGTGTTTCCTGATATAAGAATCTTACAGCCACGTAGTTTTTAATTTTAGGCTTTCACACAAATGAAATATACATTATCAGCATCAGAGGTGAATACAAACTCTTGGAAAATCATATAAGCATTATAGGACTATAAATCATTCAAATGGTTAGAGGAGCACATATTTCCATCTCGCCTCAATCACAACACCACTGTACTCTTGAAAACTTTCAGGTAATCGAATCAGGAGCGAAGGACCCCGACCTGGGACTCGAAGTGATATCTTTCAACGATCCAGTCAAACCCGTGCAATCGGCCAACCTGATCAGTGATGATTACATCTCCTCCACCGCAAACTCCCTTTCTGTCGCTCCGCCATTGGTAACACAACTCTCAAACACACGCAAGACCTTTTAAAATAACTTACTTTTCTCCCTAAGGTCACCAAAACCTCTACGGAAAAACCAGTCTCGATAATAGAACGGATTATAAACTCCATAACGGCGATATCCACAAGCTCACCCCCACCGGCTCCCCCAAGTACCGCCAGTACCACAGAATCGGCTTCGGCCATCCTCAAGCTGGCGCCCAAAAAGACTAAACAACTAGACTCTAACGACATAACGCACACGTACGCGACAACTGACAAAGTGACCACAGAAAAACCTACCACGATTATTGAAAGAATTCTGAGCTCCCTGAACGCGATTCAGGCAACGGACAATACGAGCTCCGCTCAAGTACGTACCGATTTTAACACTCTGAGCTTCTCCACCACTCCTTCAGCTAAAACCATCACAAGTAGAAACACTCTTCCTCAGCACATTAGCACCACCGTCAACCCTCTGAGTGTCTTGGACGAAATCACCACGGAACAAGTCCTTGAGAAGCGTGCCATTAGTACACTTCTGGAAATACTCAGCGGCTTGATATCTACGACGGAGACTCCTCCGGAGAAACTTGTTGTTGTAACACCAAAAAGCGCTAATCTTGTCTCCACAACAAACAACGAAATGCTCATATCCACCGAATCATTCCCAAGCACAGCGCTTCCTTTGATTTCCACCAACGTACCTGGTACTGCTCCTACTACGACTTTGCTTGAGCCCACCACTCGAAAAAGCCCCGAATCTGATTCTAGTATTGGCAATGAAATAGATTCTTCTTTTGATGTTTCTAGCTCCATCAGCTCCACTGCCATATTGGAATCTACAACTCCCATAAACCAGAACGTTGACTCTGCTGTTAGCAACGAAATTGAATTGTTTTCTATCGACACTTCTAGTTCCATCTTCTCCATAACCACAGCAGAGTCTTCCACCCCAAAAGTGAACGGGGTAGAATTATCCTCAGCGCCGTCAATTTCCTTTGATATTTCCGGTTCCACCACCTCCACAATCGAACTGGAATCTACTACCCCCAAAAATTTCAACTTTGACTCTACTATCAGCAACGACATTGAGTTGCTCTCTAACGATGCTTCCAGTCCCCCCTCCTCCACAACTATGTCTGAATCTACTACCCCTAAAACCAACGAAGTGGAATTATCTTCAATGCTACCATCAATTTCTACCGATGTTTCTGAGTCTGTCACACCCAAAAATGAAATAGAATCATCTACCAGTGGCACTTTGATGAATGCTGCTACAACCATTATGACCTTGGCTGATTCAGGTACAACCCAGTCTGATAGCGTGCCTTTCACTATGGCACCATCACTCCCAGCCACATCAACAGAGCCTGACGCCACCACTGTGTTCATTGACGTTCGCAGTGGAGAACCAGAATTGTTAGGTACTTCTAGTACCACCACAGAGGGTCAGATGACGACAACCCCACCCCCTGCCATAATCGAAGCTGAAGGAGCTACTTCCACTTCTGAAGCCGCTTCATTTCCTTCAACGACAGAAGTAGGTCTCAGCGGTACCACCGATACTATTGTTTCTCTCCTATCTACTCTGCCTTCTCTCTCTAAATTCCAAGTGAGTCCGGAAAGTGTTTCTATATTCTCTGCTAACGATTTGTCTAACTCCATCACTCACGAAGATAACCTCTCCACAACCGTAACAATAGCCAGTAGATCAAACTTTGATAATATCGGAACTACTGAAAGTAGTACCACTACCGAAGACGCTACTGCAGAACCTGTCTCTACGGAGAGCAATACTAAAGAAGAAATGATGACCACCACCCAGGAAAGTATCACAACGATGAGTAGTAGTTCTCCGCCGAGTAGTACCCCAGTTGTAAATAGTACCAGTCCGAGCAGTTCTTCTAACGAATTATCTAACAGGTCGGGTAGACTGTTGAATTTTGATCCCAACCCCGTTCAAAACAGCATTGAATTCTCCACTCCTAGTACTACTACTTCCACAACTCCCGACTACTATATCTTCGCGGTACTCAATGATAACACTATCTTGCGTAAGAAGCCTCCGACAGTACCGAATAAGAACACCCCCTACCTCGTAATAGGTGTTTATCCAAACAACACCGTCGTACGGAAATACCCGAACGGTACTATCGTTCCAATGGAACAGATCATAAGGGTAAGGGGATTCGATACTCGGGAAAACCCCCCACCATTACCAGAAATAACCAGTAACCAAGTAACCAATGATCAAGGAGGTTCTCAGGATAGTAGAATCCGAACGGTACTACATAACTTTTATTGGTTGAGGACTGGCGAGGTAGAGAGGCTTACTTGAAGGAAATTCCGTGTTACTGTTAATTTGTAACATTTCATATAATATCATATAGTAGCAAGAAGGGTTCAGATCTGGTGGCAGAGTAGGCCGCAACTGAATTTTCACCCTTGAGGTCCTAAGATCGGAGTAACACGAAGTTTTCGAACGTATTTGACCTCTACCAAGCCAGATGGAGCTTCGAAAGCTTCAAAGAGGTCACTTGAGTGGTTTTCTTGTTTGTTGCACCCTGAGCTTGACACTCTTGCACCGTTTTAAAATTTTTGTGAATAATATTTTTTGATGTTCTGCATGCCTTGTATATAAAATGGTGAAGGGATGGTGAACCTGCACGCAAATAATTTGAGCAATCACGTCTGGTGTAAAGAGTGAGTGGAAGAATAGATTTGTTCTGATCGGTTATTATGTGAATTTTTTTCAATATTTATCAATATTAAAAATGCTTATCAGAAATATTTATCAAAACGACAGGCAAATTTATCTCTTTCACCCTAATGACCTCCTCAGCTAAAGCTCAAGTGACCCAAAATACAGAAATGGTACCGAAAACGAACATAGCCCTTCAAGACCTTTGTAAAATTATGTACTATACACTTCACACAACCATCTCTTTCCTGATTGTAAATACTTTCATTTGTGAATCTGTGTTTCTAATTTTCCATCTATTCTTTCTCGAAGTGTGTTAACCATTCACCATTTCTCTATTTACGAGATAACCGCATAAAACGAGCTCAAAGCCAGTCAAGAGTGGGGATGAAGCTTTTGTGAAAACCTTTGTCTCACCATTATTTTTCTGCTTGGAAATTTTAGGCCTATCAAAGTACCATCCCGACGATTGTGGCAAACAAACTGTCAGTAGACAGCGTCAGCACCAGTATTCCACCAGAAACTAACATTCCAAATAGCCGCACCTCAAAAACCCTACGCACAGAAACTAGATTCGCAACTCCAGACACAGGTGGTACTACCAGCACCCAAGGTACAACCGCGTCTACGGTTTCCAGTACCGCAAGCAGTACTACCTCTACTACAAGCGGTACCACTTCAACCACGAGTGGTACCACCTCTACAACGAGTGGTACTACCTCGACTACTAGTGGTACTACTTCGAGCGGTACTACCTTGGGTTCCGGAAGTGCTCCCAGCGCCCCCAAGGTTACCACGACCGAGATTGGTAGTGCACCCATTGCTGTCGGTGCTCTTCCCACAGAAATGGTACCACTCGATTCGGGTACTACCTCGGGAAGCGACACTAATCCTACGCTGGAAACGCTATCCCAATTATTGTTGAACGGCAGAACTCTGGATGCATACAACGACCTCGTTAATAGCGTAAAGAGTAGTACCCCAGACACTGATACAAATCAAACACCAGAGGGTAATCAGGTAAGATTCGTGAGCTACACTCGAGTTGTGACAGATGTGAATGAATGGATACTGATGAAGTTTTCATATTTTTACGTATCTATATTATATAGATGACAGCAAACAGTTGTTGGTCTAGTTTATATCTATTCAACCTATTCACTCTATAAACTCTACTCCGTATTATTTCACGTCGTTCTTCCACTGCTATGAATGTGGATTACATCATCAGTATCAATTCATATTCTTCAAACTGACAGTCTAACATATTCCTTTCTATTCCTTTTACTGTCTTCTTCACTTACTGGAGTATTTAGCATGTTCAAATTTCATCATGTGCACTGTTTCTCTTGAGAGGTTGGTACAATTTTCAATCAGCTCATCCTGTCCTGTTAACTAATGGTGAATAAACAATGGGCTAATAACAAAATTGAAATGAAATGATTAATCACGAATCAAGGTTACCTAATTTACCTCATCATAAGGATTTTACTCCATTATATCTGTATTACTTTTACCTATCCTATTCTCATGCATACTCTTCTCATGGTCCATCATATTCAACTTCTGCTACTCTCATTTCTCCACTCTACCCTGATCAAACTCACTTTGTCCTATAGTGATCTACTCATCTCCAGTCTCATCTCCAATTTATTCATTCTTGTTATGACAAAAATAAAACTAGTCTGTTTCTCATACCTTCATTTCATCATCAGTTCACTCGCAGATTCATATTTCTATTCGATATACTCTATTTCAGTACTTTTCCTGGTATAAATTCTACAATTCTTCAACAAACACATTTCTCTATGTTTCTATTCCACCTTCTTCTCTATTCAACTTTGGGTTACTTTTGTATATTCGATAATATCGTTCTACTCTCTATCTACTTTATATATTGCCTTACTGAACTTTGTTCATCCCACTTCTACTTCTAATTTCTTTCATAACCCTTCATTGCTATTCTTCTCAAGTCTATATAATCTGTGTTACTTTACTGTACTCTACTGGGTAAACTCAACTTTCAACTGATTACATTCAGTCCTCAAACTACTCTTTCCATATTTATTTTCCATTTACTTTGACGAAGCATTCTTGTGATTATTCGATTTATTATTTTTATGCCAAACAAGAGAAAAAGTGTAAGGGCTCTATTCAAATATTTAGCGACTATCATGTTTTATAAATTGCATGACAAAATATCATAGTCGTGAAATTGCTGAAGGTATATCATATAATTGCAATCGTATCAACATTTTATTGGAATACAGTTCAAAGTCGGATTTTGTCATTTTGACGCATTTAAGGAACTGAGAGACGTTGTTACTGACATTCACGAAAAAATGTTGATGCTAATTTCTCAGTCCTCACCTTCTTTCTTTTCTCATTTCAATTTTCTGTAGTACACTGGAGTTTTGAACATACAAGACTTGATACAGGGGAAAAATACCAATTCCGCGTTCCAGGAGAAACCAGTGACGACACCTTCAAACCTCGACAAGGCAAGCTCTAGTTGTTACTTTCGAAACTAATTTATACTCACTAAAATACCTGTGCAGTTCCGTGAGACATCTCACCTGTGAAATTCTGAAACGTGTAAAATAAGATTAGCAATGATCCACCACCAGTTTACCTCCTCAGCTCCATGGCTCCATAGCTCCATAGCTCTAGTCACCTTGCAGCTTACTAATATCTAATGGCACTGAACATACCGAGCACAATCATCTAAAAAGAAGTACATGTAACATCCCCGTGGTATGATATTGAGCATAATCCTTCTAACAAGCATTTTATAAAGAACCCCACACCTGACACCACAATCACGAAAACAGAATACACCAAACCTCATCCATCCATATAACGCGTAAAAACAGAATGAGACAGTTGCTTCACAGGTTGTATCCCTTTTAGGAAGTAACTGTCCCATGATATCATATTTTACAGCTTATAAATTGTATTGGATAGCGTCCAACAGCGTTTGCAATAAGAATGGAAAGATTTCTCGAAATACAACTATCATTGTGGATATCTTTCCATCCTTTTTTCCATATTTAACAAAGTATAACCACTTTGGGTTTGGGAATAGTTGAAAGTTTCCAGATTATGTCTACTTATCTGTCCTGAATTCGCATTCTAGCTAAATCTTACGACAGTACCACCTCCAAGTAGTACCATAGCTAACACCACGCCTGAGCAAAGTACTACACTCCCAGTTATAATCCCCGAAGCAGCCAGTACACCAGAAATATCTAAGGTATCGTAAGGTTGACTAGAATTCAACAATTTGAGTCCTGATTTATGAATCATATGTACTTTTTTTGTTATTCGGCACTTACACTATGCACTGTCCACTATTAAATTTCAGTACTAGTCAAGAAT
This sequence comes from Leptinotarsa texana, assembly GCA_015342105.1. Classification (NCBI taxonomy): domain Eukaryota; kingdom Metazoa; phylum Arthropoda; class Insecta; order Coleoptera; family Chrysomelidae; genus Leptinotarsa; species Leptinotarsa texana. The sequence goes on along the minus strand of WOGN01005095.1, from coordinate 1,847 downwards.
ATATTTATTTCGGCAACTGATCATCCGATATTCTGCCAAGTTGTTTGTTGGAAACTATTGTCTATTCTCTGCGATAATGTTTCATTAACATTCATTCCTCAGGTTCAATCCACAACACCTCAACAAGAATCCGTAACACTGTCAAACGTCATTCTGGAAGACCAGTCTCCAAAGGAAACTACCTCAACCACAACTACTACAGTTCCAACAACCACCCTAACTACTACAACAACCACGGCACCAACAACGACAGCAGCTCCAACAACAACAACTGCGCCTCCAACAACCAGCATGGCTCCAACCACAACACAACGGCGATACACCTCTACCCCTCTCACAACCTTATTATCTGTCCCAACAACTGTTCCCACCCTTCCAACCGCCACTTACGTCCCTGCCTTCTTCAGCACTCTGTTTCCTGGTTTGTTCACCACTGAAATAACGTTGACTACAGCACCACAGGTGAGAAGTACTAGAGCACCTCAAATAATAAGGATATCTGCAGCTCCATCCGTTACTGAAACAATACCTACTACAACGAAAGCAACCACTTTAGGTAAGGTTTAAATCTCTTCATATTGGGGTTGACACAAGCATTGGCCTACTCGTTGCCCAGATCTGAATCATCTGAAACTGATCGAGTCTTTTCAATTGTTAGCCCCAGCTACAACAACTACAAAAGCCACAACGGCTGCACCTACAACAATTACCACAACAATTCCAACTACCACAACTAGACAAACAACGACAACCAGGCAGCCTACAACTACGTCTAGAGAAACAACTACAACCAGACTAACTACAACTACTACTGAACAAACCACTACCACTCTACAAGCCACCACGGCAACTTCAACCACCAGAAAGAGTGAAGCTGCTACTGAATTGAACACGATTGAGATTACTACTGTGAATAAGTTGGCTAAGAAGGAGCTGACAGAAGAGCAGAAGGAGAATTTGAAGACTTTACGGAAGCTGGAAGAAGAACAAGCCGCTCTGTTGAAGCAGTTATCATTTTTGATGGTGAGTCAAGACAAAAAAAAATTACTTTTAGTGACAGTGACATGAATTATTATTTTTTCAGAGTTTAGGAGGGGTCAATGCTACTCCAAAGAGATCCGGAAAAGCTGCTAAACCTTCCAGTAACAATCTGGCACAGAGGGTAGGTAACAAAGAAAAAAGAATACAGTCTGGCGAAATTGAAGAAGTAAACTTCTCCCACTATACTTTTTATTCTCATCCATAGGTAATAGAACTTGCTTTAGAAAGGGACAAAACTGCAAAAACCACTACCACGACCACATCCAAGATACCAACGTCGATACAAGACCAACTGGCAGCCATTGATGCTAGCTCCGTTTATACTAGCATTGATGCTAGTAGACAACCGAAGAAGGCTACGCCGTCTTTCGAAGATGTACTGAAACAGTACAATCTAAGCGATCTAGACATTTCTTCAACCCCGAAATCAACGGCTTATGGGAAGTCCACAGATGCAATCCTGGCAACCATTTTGAAAGAACAGGGAATTGCTCCATCTACACCCAAAAGTCTGGGAGATCAGATCAAGCAAGCCGTAAGTAAATGATGAATGATGATTTTCTCCACTAATTTAACGATTAATACTTGATATGACATCCGTTAGAGAGAGCGTTGTTTGAAGATTTTGCTTCAAACAACGGTTATAGCTTTTGCTATAGCGTTGTTTAACAATGGATACAGTTTATTTCATCAGTTCGGACATCCATTGTCTAATCTAATATAAAATGATTTGAAACTCTGAAAAAACAATTACAAAATTAATAAGGTTAACCGAAAATAACAATTTTTATTAAACAAAAACTGAA
>WOGN01005094.1:0-13504 GCA_015342105.1 Leptinotarsa texana | reverse complement strand
ATATATATATTTGGATTTTATCCATGGATTTTCTGAGTCTATGTTTAACTGTGGAAAAAGACAAGGTTAATGCGCTGCATAATATTTATTTTGAAATATCCACCTTGGGGAGTATGAAACTAAGTTCAATACTCATGTGGTAATGAGGAAGTATTTTGATGAGTATTTTGATAGGAAATATTGCTAAGTTCTGAATTAAAAGTCTTTGATTTCAAGACCACATCAGAAGAATCAGTATCATTATTGAAAACTTCATGATGCACAAGCTTTTTGCAGTTTTCAAGATACTATACCGTGTATAGACACGACTGAGGAAGCTATCGTATAGCGAAACGTGTTGCGTTTTTGTGAAATATCCTCTCTTACGAAAATTCCCACATTTTGTTGTATAAAGGTGTTTTAAAAAATGTAGTAATTTGCCCTTCGATACTATTTTTTCAAGTTTAGATAATACCAAACAAAAAAATTTGGGATTTGTTTCTGAATTTTGAAGTTTCGCACTTAATATGTCTGAAATTTGCATCGGAATTAATTTTTTCTTTCACGTAATAGAAACACCTTCTACAGAATATATTCTATGAGTTGCTTTGCCGAGATGAAAGTTGAGCAGCGAAAAAACAAAACTGAATAATTATACTGAAAGGAAACTGGATTTTAATTGAATGGAGGATATAATAATCTGAACAGGGTGGGTATAATTATTTCAATTTGTATCCATGAATAAATATGAGGCAAAATTATTGACATTTTTACGTTCAGTCACGCATACGGTACTAGTCAGGATGTCCCCACTTAAGTTTTTAACGTCAACTAAATCTGTGAAGCTATTCATAATGCATTCACTGAGCTTGGTAGTTTAGAATAAATATAAATGTCTAAGAGCTTTCATAGTCCAGGAAAATTTGGTTCGAAAGGCCAAATATTATCAAGCCCGATTGCACAACATTTTGCCCGAACAACATTTTGAATTGTTTGGAAGGTAGTGTTCAATTTAGCTTGGAATATATAATTTTCTTTTAATAATAGAAAAATTTTGATCTGAATGTTAGGTTGTTTCAAAAGTTTTGTCCGTTTTAGTGTTCTTTGCGTTTGTTTGTGAAATTTCGTTCCAGAGATTTCAGCCTCGATGGGTTCAATACTATTTAAACGATCGACAGAAATTATCATGTTTCGAGGTCTGTTCTTTGCTTTTGGGAAACCAAAACGATTCTTTTTGGATCGGGTTGTAACGTATGATGAAAAGTGAATCATCTATGACCACAGGAAACGTTCAGGACAGTGGTTGGACACCGATGAACAACCCGAGTACTTCCCAGAAGCTTAAATCCGTCAAAAAAGCCCACAGTTACTGTATGATGGTCAGCGGTTGGTGTGATTCACTACAATTTTCTGCAACCGGGCTAAACCATCATAGCAGAGTCTTATTATGAGGAAATCGACGAAATGTAGCGAAAATTTCGTCAGCAGCAGTTGCACTAGCCAACAGTGCAACAATATTTGTCAAAAGATGAAAAAGTCGTTTTGAAAGATAAGGAAAGAAAAAAGTACTGTGGATGTAAACAGAACAATTGAAAGCGATGAGAGAAAAACCATGATCTGAAAAGGTCAGATTGTCAATTAATACTTGTCGTATATGACTGTATGACGTGATTCTTCAGAAAGTACAAATCAATAAATATTATATTAGAATTTTACTAAACACTCAGCAGAACTGATCTCCTTTTTTTTATTTAGTGTGTAATTGTTGGGCGTTTCTTGTTCAGTACGAAAATATATCTTGTTTGCAATTGTCGAAGGTAGTTATTATTCAAATGTATCTACGGAATGTTGAAAATTATAGTGGTGTACCTGTTTCTGAATGCGTATATTTTAACGAATATACAGACAATTTTAAATAATCTGGTACGGTTTTCACAGAAAAAACATTTCGAAAAGTATGATTTTTTAAAAATATGTACATGTTCAAAACGATTAAGTAGCCTTGAGAGTTGGATTGACATTCCATAATATTACCATAATATTACAAACGTTTTCTGCTAATTTTATTTATGTCTGTATAAAAGCACACACAACCTTGGTTAAAACACTTCAATTGAAAGTAAAAATATGTACTTCACATATCATATTCTTAGAATAAAAGGCTTTGTTCGAATAACATGTTTCAAAAACTAATAATTTTTAGTCGATCTCCCGAAAGTACTGAGAGACAAACTTGAAAGATGAGCCAGTAAGACTCTACTACACAAATATAAGATGTTTATAAAACCTATAAAACCTTGATCTACTGCACGACCACTCCGAGACAAATCCACCATATACCAACAACCCAGAAACGAATCCTCCGTAACATTCACAACCTACTCTAACCATTACCGTCTATACAACTATATAACCTTATTAAAACGCACAGATTACAGTAACTCCGAGACCGATACGTCAACCGAACTCTGAATAGCACAAACACCGCTGCCATCGACACCCTGTCTACTCCATGGTAGCCATGCCCAACCACCAAGAGGATCCCGAGGAAGAAGCTACCGTTTTCTCCAGCCAGACTATTGAGAGCCCTGGATGATATCCCGGAGCGGTGCTTCGACATCCTGGATGAGTTTCCACTGGCAATCAGGTAGCCGAAAATCGATACCAACCAGACCACGAATCGCGATGCCCAAGAACCAAGAAGAAGCCAACTAACATAGAATGAGAGCATACTGAAACTAACAACATCGAGATGTACTAACATAGAATGAGGAAAATAATGTAAAGCCAACTCCATGAAACTATCGTATACTAACCCAGCCCATGAAGAGGACTCCAGAAACCAGATCACCCAAAACGAAATCTCTGTAATAAAAGCAACCAATAAACGTATGCGAATCGATTTGAGGTAAATGTGGATAGTGAAACAATCCTTAGAATCGATATATCCTAAAGCAAAAGTCTACCACTTAACTTTCTAAACTTTCTAAAATGTATAAAATTGGAAAAATTGCTTCAAGGCCTGAGCATCATTATATCAGTTGAAAGAAGAGCAGCATAAAAAAGGCATCTTTCAAGGGCAGAATATTGAAAGACTGTATCTCTTTTCGGTCACAGACAACGAAATTAGTTAATATAAATTCATGTACGTTTTGTTCCTACAGAATGAATGAAAATGACCCGAATAACATCAAATGTGGGACATTCAGTCAAATTATATTCCAATCATTTCTAAAAAACTACTTTGAAGATTTTTTGACTGCTCGTTTCATGAGCTTATCGCACGATGTGTAGAGTGTCAGAAAGACCATACAGAGACGTCGTGGGTAGATACTCCCGTCCTATCGGAGACTACATATCAATGAAACGACTCCTAAAAGCTACACCTCGCCTTATTCAGCTAAGTAGCCTTCAGCTGTACCATTGAAATGATTGTTATCATAACCATCCCATTAAATCAAATTGACAACCATCGTCGATAGGAATGTGATAAAGACAACAATGGGTAATCTTAGAGGAAGCTGTTGGGATATTCAAAAGAGAGTGTGACGATGTAAGTCATTCAGTGGCATGAACACTGGAAAGGGATTGATTATGTCAGCCTATATGCTCAGTGCACTGGACATAATTTGAGTATTTTATAAATAGCAGATCATATTAGTAGTGTATGTTTGACAGTGACAGCAAAAATGTTCATTCCGTTGGAGTGACAGTTCCGGATAAGGGGCCTGACAATGAAGTCCTCTTAGGAAAGAGGAAAACTAACAAAATTTTTTATTGAATGGGTTTCAAATGTTCCATATTCAACTGAAAATTGAAAAATGTGCTATTAAAAATCAGTTTTCTTTAGAAACTTAATGATGACAGAATTACACATATCAGAACTCCCCACGTTATATAGAATTTCCTCCACAAATTTCCCTTAAGATAACTGATTCTTATCTTATCTGATTGGAGAACCATGTAACAGGTTGGAGTATCGCTGTAGATTCTTTTAGTTGAAGTATTCCACTGTTTTGCTCTAGTGAGATATTGAGAGCAATATATGTTACATGCAACAAACTGGCCGATCATCACGATGCGGTTCAAGTCAAAACTTCTTCCATCTAGAAAATGGAGTTCTTTTGGAATAAACTTCCTGGGGCCGTTTTTTCGAATACAGAAATTTGAAATTGTAATTTTCGTGAAACGAATCGAGAACGTCAAAAAATATTATTCAGTGCAGATCCCGGTTAGTTTTTGGGGACCCCATGCCATAATTCAGTTAGGAGAGTCATAATAAAACAATACAATAGATTAGAAAGTAAAAACCTATAGGCTGACTTTCGACCATTCCACAACTTTTCACTGCGTAAAATCAAAATACTTTCATTGTTTATTGTCACTTTTCCTAAATGTAAATTTATAATCTTGTTTTAATTGTTTGTCTCACTAACTCTATTTCCTAGATATGAATTGAAATTAATATTTTATTTGACTCAGCCTCATATACGTTTTCATCTAGACAAATTCAATTTCAATTTTCAACTTTCCATTGCAAAAAATCAAAATATATTTGTTGTTTTTTGCCACTTTTCCCAAATTTAAAATTAAAATCTTGCTTTTCCAATTGTTTGTTTCACACATTATATATCCTATTTAAATATGAATTGAAATTAATATTTTGATTGATTTACCTATGGATATAGATATAAAAGAATGTTGATAATATACCGATTTTGAAGTCACAAATATAAATATGTTTGCAATACTCCTTTGCAATTATATAGTATTGTTTATTCTGTACACTTTCCTATCACACCGCTACGCTCTACGCCACTGCTCTCGTTCAAGATAAGCCTGTAGGTATATCTAAATTTAAAAATGCCGTTAGCGCTCCAAATATAGAAGAGTGGATGCAGGTTGCTGCATCTCGAGGGAATTCTGAAGATGGGCGATAAAGGCATATTTCAAGAGCTTAGCTGATAGAAACTTTTTAAACGAAAATTTATTAATAGGATAGCTGCAGAGATTAGGCTGAGAAAATAGTGACATTTCCATTTTAAATAATCTTGAAAGAATTTATGATAATATACTTGTTTTGTTATGGAACATGTTATACCGAAAAAAATTGAGAAGCCATTTATATTCCTAAGAAGAGGGTATAATCTCAAAACGTATACTGTATTCAATGAAAAGTAAATATTTTCAAGAAAAAATCTGAGGTAAAACCTTTTGTAAGTTTCTGGTGGAACTTCTCGTCAGTATCTTTTTGTTTATATTTGAAAGACGATTCTCTCAATTCTTGCTTCTTGCCAGAAGTTTAAGACTACTACACCTGGAAATAGATGAATCTGCTCCATCATAATTGTCTGTTCGTAAAAATACTACTATGTTCAAGAATAATTTCGACGAGGTGAAGGGTTCTAGCTCAATTTTTATTCCAATTTCACTGAGAGAGGCAAATTATTCAAAAGAAAATCGTGTCCATACCCACTTTTAACTCATTCAAAGTATCAGTTCGGAGGATTCTTCTAAAAAATTGGGGTAATAGATATTCAGAAAAATTTTGCTGAGATTATTGGTCAAAAATTATCGTGATATTACAAAATAACTCAACTTCAGCAAACTCGTTGCAGCCCCAATTCGTGATTTATTATTTCATTATCACAGATCATGAGCTGTAGAATTTTGATACAGTAAAAATAGTATTCAAGAATCTATACGATCTGTCTTGCTATGCAACTCCTTCAGTGGAGAATTTGATAAATTCGGTATTCACGGCAATCTCTTGACATGATCATCATTTTGCCTTTACAACCGAAGGTGCCTCACAAGGATCACATATGAGCCCGTTCTGATTATCACCTCCACATCAGCAACAACTACTAAATTCAACTTAATTATAGTGTTTTGGCTGTTCGCAATATGACAGATTTTCATCGTAAATTTTGATCGAAAACTGATATTCATATCCATTTGATAGTTATTCAAAGATATATTTTATCAGCCTCTAGGTCGATTTATCAGTAATTTTTGATCATTTTGACATTTCATATTCCATGAACTTAACAGTGGCAGTAATGGTAGTTTTCAACTGGGAAACAATTTTGCTTCCTTGAAGCAGTATTCATTGAGTTATGGTTTTAGGAATCCGATAAATCGACTGATTTTTTCAAGTTTCTACCAAACTCTCGGCAAATCGTTCAATCTTTTCACAAGGAGAGAAAATGTATTGATTGCTGCTTCTAATAATAATGAAACTATGAAAGTAACTGATTTTGGTTATGCTATTTCGGTAAACCTTTAATACTGCAGTAAGTAGTCCTTAATTCCAGATCCGACAGATCTACTTCATTTCAGCAAAGCTAATGTTTTAGTGATAAATAGGCAATGAATATCAAGTACTAGTTGTTGCCCGCAGCTTCGCCCTCGTATAGGTATGTGGTTTTTCACATTAAGTTTCCTGACAGATCATTTTCAAAAAATAGTTACAATATTTTTTTATTAACCCAAAACGTCAGGTTTCCAACTTCAAAGCTGACGAAATTCAATACAATCTTTTACGCTATACAAAGAAACTACCTGCATATTTCAAGATTCTAGGTTCAGTAGCTTCGGCTGTACGTTAATATAAGAGTGTCGGTCAATCAAGAGGTACCCACTCATACAATATTGAATAGCATCAGCAAACAAAAAAACTGAAAGGATTACAATGAAATACATTGGTAATCCTACTCATAGTAATACTATAAATGCTTAAAGTTTGTGAGGAAGCTACTGAACCTACAATCTTGAAATATGTAGGTAGGTTCTTTGTATAGCGTAAATAACATCCTGGCGATTCTGGTATATTGGACTGTAGAAGACAGACTTAGGCTATGTCATCGGAGTAGCAGAATCACAAACATTCGATTTTTTCAAGCGATAGAGGAATTGGGTAATCAAAAACCGCAGCACTGAAATTCGATGAAAAAGATAAAACAATAAACGAAACAATCAATTATCTCCGAAATCGGGTTGAATTAATTTTGAACAATTCCAAAGACATCCGTCATCATCTTCGAATGACAATATTTTATTTGTATTTCCTATTGAACTATAAATATGCCTATCAAGATGCATTTTCATTTACTATTTTTATATGAATCGAAGCTTATCTTCACCGAATGAAGGCTAAGTAATTTCATATGAGACGACAGTAAACATATTTATTGTCGATTTGTGAAATTTTACCGGGAATGAGGATAAATCCATCGAGATTATTTCATATTATTTAATCATAAAAATACTCATAATCCGTTCTAGGTAAATCAATAAAATCAACGTATTTTTCCATTTCGCAATATTGGGGTAGTTGTTATCGCAGTTAGATGGATTACAAAACTGATATGTTATCAATCAATGTCTGGAAAAAAATATATACATAAAAAATTACGCGAAATGTCTAATTCTAAGGAATTTAAATTTGTGCGAATACTATACTAGGCTTCATATTATATTAAATAATAACCCAAGTAAAAAAACATATATATTCTATAACCTTTTTTGACGTGCATCTGACTTGGTGGCAAAGTTATGAATAATTCTTTGGAGGTATTTTTGGGCAGACCTCTGCCTCAATTAGATTCAAAAGTGTTTCATTAATTTGAATAAATTATTACTTGATTTCATAATAAAGGATAGCACATAATTGAACAGCAGTATTAAAATTACATACAAAGTATTTCTATAAATATATAAATTACATATTAAAACCTTAGCTTGTCTACTTATAATCAAATAATTTTTTAGACAGAATAGAAAGCCAAGGACTCTGTTGATCCGAGAGTCTCTAAGCATGTACCCTGCTTCGTTACCCAATAAAATTACAGACGAAACCATGGTATAGGATAAGTCACTCTACTAAGTACGTAACTCTGTCCGTCTAAAGAACGGAGTGCTCCAAAACATTATAATGCATAGTGCGCGTGATCTCCCAGATAAGGCTGCTTTTACAGAGTTGTACTAAGGAACGACCGAAATTTATTTTTTTTTAATAATTTGCGCCTGGGTGATGGAAAATTATTCAAAGTTCAACTAGTGAATGAAACAAAATCAGTTTTGTTTATTTATTATTAAATGAACAGGAAACCGGTTTCGTTTCCTATGTGACATACTATCAACCTTTTTTCTTTTCCTAAAAAAGGACTTATTTTATTTTATTTGAAACAGAAGAAGCATTTCTTTTCATACGAATATCATCATACCACAATAACAAGTTATTTTTTTTACTGAGGTACGTGGTTTCTTGAGAGTTTAATAAGATAATTCCTGCCTGAAGGATTCTTCAAGCCAGTTCAGAGGTCATCTAAAAAGGCTTATCTTCAAAAAGTTTTTGATTCATCAACCCACATTTTGGACTTTGTGTGGCCTGCGTTTACCCACGTTTCATTTAGGTAACACATTTTTCTATTCTTGGAGCAGGATCGATAATTGTTGAAACCAAACCTTTTCTAATTGGTTTCATCCTATTATTTTTTTTCTTCACAACTAACCATTTTTGAAGGCTTCAGCTCTGGTCTATCGCTCTTTTGTAGACTCTTATTTTCATTCTATATTATAGTCTCTACAATACTATTACTGGATTCTCGAACAACAAACTATTCCTACCTATTTTTTTTAATTGAAAACTTTATTTGTTTCGTTTCGAAAAAAAAAATCATGTACTCTTCTTCTAACAGTGCTCAAATCAAAATCGTCTACCTAATCAGTAATTTTTTCGTGAAGGATACAGTTTTGCAGCTGAAAAAGAATGCTTTCGTTTATATTCGTTTATAACTCCATAGACACTTGAAGGAGACACTCCAGCGAAGTTTTCTACTCTTCCAACGATTTCGTCAACGGACAATCCTTCAATGTGATTTTTATTTGATGATAATTACATTTTTTCATTAATACTAAGATGCTTTTTTTTCAGTCTTATTTTAGGGGGAGCAGATTCTTCAGCCGTATCAGAACTTGACATTTCAGAAATTTCAAACTTTGAAATACCGTAGCCATATACCTGAAACAATGAATTCTTCCGGGAGCCGATTGCATTTGAATCTGATTGACCAACGTAAGGAGGTTTGTTAATTTTACCCAATAGATGCAAATGTGCGTATCTATCTTTGTTAGTTTGTTGGATGGCTATATCATAGGTTTCCCTCATCTCATCATTCAATTTATCATCAGTTGTAACCTGTAGGACAATTCTTTCTAATATGATTATTTTCGTAGGTTTAATGAATAACGTTAAAAGTAATGTGTAGTATACCTATATGAAACGTCCCGATTATTTGACCAGTAAAAAGTAGTATTTGTATGAATTTTCCATTATATTTCGACTGCTAACTTATAAAAATTCGTACACGCATCCATGAAAACGCGTCATTACAGAATATTCAATTGAATTATTGTTCAATTTTAAGAGACGAGATAGGATTGATCTGAATATCGAGACAGTTTGAGATGAAAAAAAGAGGTCAACGCTGATTATAAAATTGAGATAGTTGAGTATGCTATCTTTATCGGTACTTTTTGCCTATCGTTCGTTCACATTCAACGTATCTATCTCTCGTCTAATACATCCATAGACGGCCTCCGTTGATATTAGGGTTTCGCGATAAGAGTATACCGATATGCTGATAATAATAAGCATTTCTTATCTGCAAAATTCTAGATTAACATTTTTTTCAATAAATCACATCTTGAAGGTATATTATATGATATCATATACATATATTGAAAATATATCACAATTAGCTTTGTTGATAACAGAAATCTACTCTTTCGAAATGGTTCCTCATTGAAACTCTGGATTAGTAGTAACTCCTAAAAAACCGACAATATTTTTATTTTTCATGATTTACAGATATTTTTGTAAATTTGTATTTAAGGCTAAGAGTACAGAGGATACATTTTCCTACGCTAATGAGATCCCAATTTTTCAATTTTTTGAGAAAGCTGGAGCTGAATAATGAAACTTCTGCCATCTATATTCGAAAACTTATATCAAATACTCGTACGGTTGTTGTCTGCATCGAAGTTCAAACAATCAAATCAAGGTTAACCAGCTTAAAAACAAATCGTCATTTAATTGTTGCCAGATGAAACGTTGATAAGTTCGAATGAATCGGATTGGTCTGGCTTTTGATATGAAAGTGTTTTTTTAATCAGAACCATGAAATCAATTCGGCAATTTTGTGAGAGTGACGTATGGATTTGTATTGTTTTGTATATGATCCAATACATCAAATTTCTATCTGTCCTTTCTTTCCCAAAAATTATTCTCGCCTAAAAATAAGCCCCTTTCAATTTAAGCAAAAAAGTATGTTATCGAAAAATGTTATCTAAAATCGACACGTTAGAAATTTCATGTGGTTTAAATTCGAAATGAATAATCACTGGAACATCTGAAATTTGGAAAACTCTTTTTTTTGATGACCTTAGATGAATCCCAAAACGATACATAAAATTCAACATGTCTTATAGCTCTGAAGGATCAGCACTATGCATAAGGATTTTCAAATAACTGTCAATAATATTAATAAATACAGTTTAAATAATCAATGTACAAACTTAGATGCTCCTGGGACTGATTCAAATTTGTCTTGTGCAGAAAAAATTCACTATATTGTATGTTATATAATATGGATGTGAACATAATTCTCAAAATACTAAAAGAATTCATTAACATTAATTCCAAAATTTCATTGAAAAAATTATTTTAATGGAAAAAAAATTAAAATAAAAATGTAACGAAGTTCCATTAATTAATCTCCACAAGAATAAGTTGTTTGATTTTTTAAATTGATTTCTTCATTCCATTCTTTGGAAAATTCCCATAGTTCTATAAAAAGATGCAGAAGTAGAAAGCCAAAACCTTTCTTTCCCAAAAAAATTAATCTCTTCTAAAAATATACCCATTTCAATTTAAACAAGATTCCTATGGGAGTAAAGGTAATCACATTGCCAACTCTTTAGCAAAGGAAGCGGCTGAACAACGAATTTTAGGACCCAGTGGCATCTACGGCCTGATGACTTCAACAATTGCGGAACTAGCCAAACGTTACACCCATGCTCAATCCCTAAAGAGATGGGATGAAATCAAAGGATGCAATCTTGCCTGGATCACCATGGGCGACCCTGGGAAGCTGCGCCGAAGAAATATCTGGTGATAACCGGAAAAAATCTACGCTTAACAATAGGATTTCTGACTGGCCTGTGGACGGGCCACCTCTATGCAGGATGTAAGAACAGGAAGATCAAATCAGGCATGTCCTAAGCGAGTGTCCGGAGTTATCGTCAACAAGAGAGTGTGTGTTCGGCGAGTCATGGCCTACATCTGCCTATATAAAGGAGACGTATCCCAGTGACCTGTCCACCTTCCTGAAAAGGATAGGATGGACGATGACCTAGGAACACAACTCCTCGGGAGGATGTACAATGGACTGTAACCGATGACATGAGTAATTTATACTCATTCCCTGACATAAAGTCATAATTTTATGAATGATTTGAGTGTTTTTTCTCATAATGTTATCCGGATCTGGTACTGAATCCGGATCTGGTACTGGAAAGCCAATAAGGCGAGTGTCTTACGGCGAAACGTCGGATGTCTACCAGTGAGGTTGACAGTGTTCCATGTAAGTGAAATGTTACCTCTTTCATTTACTATATTGTGTAGCAATCCTGCGAATGATATCTGATGCAATTCCATAACGAATGTTTGCAATGTAAACTGAATTGAGAAGTGTTTTTTGAATAATTTAGTGTTCATATGAAAGTGTTTTTTCGAAAGTATTTTCCTTTCATGTAATTCAATGTTTATGTAAAGGTAGGTGTTTCGAAAGGGCTTTTCTTTCAGTGTGTCTGAAAGATACTTCTTTTCATGACCTACACATCTTTGAAATTGATTGCTGCTTTCTTTCTTTTGTAGATTCCCGCATTTTTGTATGAATATTGAGAAGTAGTACGGTTTTGGCTTTCTAAAAATATACCGTTTTTGATTTAAGTTTCAGGTATATTTATATTTCAGACTATAACTTTTTAACCACGGTGGAAATAATATTTTATTTTTTACATTCTTACAAACAGAATGGGAAACCTGTTTCACGAGGCATACTCATAGCATGATGAAAGTTCCGCCGTCGTCTGCGTGATTTCTGGCTTATTTTTAAACTAGTCAACTCCACGCAAACCGCGTATGATACAAATTAACCTACAAGGACGGTATTATGCAAATTTTCGGTTCGCACAGTGAATTTAAATTGGAATTCTTCTGAAGGCTGAGAAATTTCAATGAGGCTTTTGCAACTGTTTGGTCGCTACCCATTAAATTCAGAAATAACGGCTAATAATTATTGGTTTATTGGATTATTGCAGTGTGAAATTCGCTACTTTAATTACTAAAAGTTAATAATCATGTGTTATCACTGCATTTAATATCATGTCTGTTTCTGGTTCATTTTCACCGAGAATAATCCTTTGAACTCTACTCCAGTAAAAATTTAACATTGGAATGGTTTTTAGTACAAAGAGGTAATTCTGCAAACAAAATTGAAATGAGACAAGGAGTTAGACACGACTTGACTTCATATTGCCGAAATATCTTTAAACCTATATCAAACTCCGCTACCAAATACACAAATATCGCAAACGTGCTAGAAATACACCTCATGCGGCTGTTGTAATTCATTCACCAGAAGTAATGTCAACAAGAAAAAACACTAGTTGCTATCCCTGAAGATTCTATGCCTTCAACCAATGACCAATACTCATACTGCCAGGTAAGAGATTACTGGGTAGAAGAATCCTGTAACCTGACTAAACTAACCGAAGCACTATGTCAGCTTCCTATTAGCGAGTATGGAAGGCATCATTCCACGATGGATTTTTTCCTCTCGTTTCAGACAATATACATTTTATCCTTACTTCAATTTAAAGGCTTAGCTGAATGAGGTTGAAAATGCAGTTCTGAAGCAAATTCAATATTTCGCAGAATGTATGGAATTCCTGATGTTTTGTCAACACCCTAAGAATGCCCTAAATGTCAATACAAGATTTGTAGAGCTACCTTATATGGCGGTAGATATAGGCTGGGACAACATAGATTGCGCATTTTTGATATCAGTTCAATCGAAAAAGAAACTTTAGGAATTTCAACAAGCAAAGGGATATAGATGTATCAGAAACAATGCGACAATTATATTCTATTGTTTTTTAAGCTTTTTTAAACTATATTTATTTCTACAGTGGAATGAGGAATGATAAAACACTAAATCCTTCAATAATATGGAGTATATTTTTATGAGTTTGTTTCTAAACTCGAAAAAAACGAATAACGAATAAATAAAAAATATTCAGAATCTGTTGAAGTTAATTAATATATACAAATGCATTAATTGTTTGTTTGAAGGTGGTTGATAGTTATCACCCGAAGACGATTGTGGATACTAACAATCGAAACGTCGTGACATAACTTGGTTTGAAACCTCTTTAATTAATTTTTTCAATTTGTTTT
>WOGN01005093.1:0-13506 GCA_015342105.1 Leptinotarsa texana | reverse complement strand
TTTTTTGAAAATCTTACTTTTTATATTCAAAAACAGCTCTGTTAAGTTTTCGTTGTTACACACTGTATAATGGCATCAATAGGTTTTCCAAACGCATAAAATATTTCGATAATATCTCACAAACACTTTGCTTCATTTAAATATAAAGATGCGAAGCACTCGAAGAAAGACCCTATACTTCATAAATAGTTGATTTTTTCCTGCACAAAGTCGTCAGCAATCCTCCCAGTATCAATCAAAGAACATTTTTCGAAAACTTCAATTATCATCAATATTTTCATTTTTTTGGCACACTCTGTATGTGAATTTCGATTCAAAAACTAACACTGTGTTTACGATTATAAGTAAACATCGCGAACATACATAAAATCATCATCTCACGTTTCCCACATACTCGTGGCAACTCATTGAAACTACGAACCTATTCCCAAAGAGAGAATGGGTAATTTTGAATTCAATAAACCAAACAAAGCTTTCAGCTCAGTACTCCATGAACAGTAAACCTGGTCATTATTCAGTGTCTCTTGCTGCATCCTGAAAGAACATCTGGATCGAATCGACTTTTCTCTGTGCCAGCCCTCGAGCAATATTGACAGTTTCAACGAGCCGAGAGTTCTTCAAGTAAAAAAAATACATGTTATTAGAGTCGATTGTAACGTATTTGGGTTGAAACTCCAGCTACTGTTTACCTCGATAAATATACGACGAGAAAAGATGTGGAACAGTTGTTTGCAAGCAAGAAATCGCTTTCGAATTCAGAATACAGATCGCTCTAAATGTTGGAGAATTATGGTAAAATGACTACGATGAATAATATGATAGGATGTATTGGCTACTGACTTTTTTTAAAATATATTCGAGTATGAAAATGGATATACGGATGAATGTATTCATGTGATGCGATATCCAATAGCTGCCGTAGCTTATTCAAACTGTATTCTACTTAATTAGTGATTTATATGAATATTACTGTAGTTTTTTCTTTTCTTTCCCAACACCAAATCGTTATTTTTAACACCTCGACACGTGTTTCGATCACCAAGTGATCATCTTCAAAGAGGAAGAGAAAACTACAAACTAACTAACGCGAAGCTGACTCTATTTATGCTATATAGATATCCCATACAGATAAACCATCTAGATATCTAGATGTACCACGATGTACCATCCATACAGGTATACCAACCTGAATTAATTTTACAATTTTGCCTCATCTATTATTTTACAATATATGTTTAACACTCTCATAGGCATCTAGTTGCCTGTTGTTGTTACCTTTTCTAACTAATATTGATGAACTGAAGTCTATGGAATGGTTTTGTTGAAAAATATGATGTGCGACTGCTGATTGTTCAGGTCTTCCATATTTTAAGTGTCTATGTGTTCCTTATATCTTACTTCAATAGATCTTCTTGTCTGTCCATAATATTTTGCATCGCAGTCCTTACATTCAATTTCGTAAATTCCAGACTTTTCTGAATTCTCGACTTTGTCTTTTGGACTTCCCAAAAGGCTCTACAGTGTATGACTTGTTTTAAAAACCACCTTCATACCTAGTTCCTTGAAAATCTTTCCAAAGTTCTTCGTATATTGGTGGTATGGACCTGAGATGTATTTATCTTGGTTTTTGTCCTTTCTGAAAGTCGAGATTTCGTTCATTCTTAACCTAAACTTCTTTTTTTCCTAATTATGTCATCTACAATACCCCTCGAGAAACCGTTAGTGGCTGCTATTTCCTGTATTGTACGTTTTTCTTTTGTGAACCTATCATGTGTTAGAGGGAAAGTCAAAAGACGATGCACTAAAAAATTCGACCCAGCACGTTTGTGCTGTCCACAGTGAGGTAAACTGTCAAGCATATATCTGTACGTGCTTGTTTCTTTTCTAAATATATCGTATTCTTACTCTCCATATTGGTTCCTCATTACCAAAACGTCAAGAAATGGTAGTTGTCCCTTATTTTCTAATTCATACGGGAATTTTATTGATTGACATATATTATTTAAAATGGAAACAAAGTCCTCAATTTTCGTTTTTTTTAATTTTTTTTTTGGTATCGAATATCGCGAATATCGAAAAAAAAACTCCAGCAATAGTAAAAATTAATAGAAAAATGATCAGAGACATGTTTTCTCCATTAGGACGCCTGGTACTTATAGGATTCCCCTCATAGGTGACCAATCCATTGTGTTGAATGAATTTCAACCGTTCAGTATCTCACTAGCAGTTTCAGAAATTATATATAAAGAAATTATGGCAGACGGAAATGGTCCTAACTAAATAACGTAATTAACATCACTGATTTTTTCTGTTTTGACAACAGATATGTGACCTGAGAAAAGTGTCACAACGGATTAAACCTTATCCAAATATCAGTTTCAGAAAATCAAATTTGTAAAATATAAATTCATTTGACTTCTATTGGAATTTATTTTTAAATCTCTCTGCATTGAATAATTCTGGAATTAATATCCGCCGACTATGTCAGTGCATCGATTCAAAACACTTTTTTCGGTTGATCGATCAGGAAAAATGCACGACTGCAATCTCGCTATTTCAGCTGTCTATTAAATGAAAATAAGTTTTCACCGACTGTTATTCGAATTGATAGAGTTTTTTCGCAGTGTTCTGAAATGGGAAACTACAATGAAACTGCATAATTTGGATTTCGTGACAAGGTAAAGATGGGAGATGGAGCTAGAATACCTCATCGTTGTTTGGGTGAAAGGGGTCAAGTTATATTTTTCGCTTTTGAGACAATCTGTGCGTTTCTAAATGGTACAAGCCTTCTGAGTATTTTTTTTCGATATGTAGTAGTAGATCACCAATGCCGATTCTGTGACACCAGCTAATGACAGCGGGGTATAGTTTGGTGTTGCGCAGTTACGGTTTGCATAGTATGGCTTGGTTCAGCGCTCGAGTCGTTATTTTTCAAACCACGATAACGCTGCTCGATTCTCAACCGTACGCGTGACCTTGAAAGATAACGATTCGTGCGAAACTGATTCATAGTACGCCGAACCAAGCCATACTGCGCAAAGCGTAGGTGCGCAATACCAAAAACTATACCGCGCTCTCATTGGCTGGTGTCACAGAATCTGCTTTGGTGATCTACTTGTATCGCATGGAATACCACTAACGTAAATCCACTTTGATACTAGCATGACCACCCAAATCACCTGATCTAACTGAATTTGATTTTTCATGAGGGTATAGAGAATATGAAAGCAAAACTCACCGCATCTTAGACTCTTAGTGATTTAAAAACGCCTATTTGTAGTAAGCATGAAAGGTAAATAAAATATAACATTAATAATTGGTAAAGGCTTTCGCGTCCATTTTCAGTGTTACTATTTTCATTCAGGTCTGAAGGCCGTCGTAGTTTGAAACTATAACATTTTTATATTGCGCGCTTCTTACTTGCCATTTCATATATTACAGGGGTTTAGCTCCCAAGGAATCGCCTGAATGAGATAATTACAATAACAGAAATAAAAAGTCATAGTTTAATATAAATTCCGTATAACTATGTCAAATACAACATTTATATCGAGGACACTAGATCCCGCTTTCCCCGCGCGTAGCAATTTGTCTACCGCAAACCACCCCCTTTCTACACCAAGATTTACTTAGCGATAAGGTGAAAATATACTCCGTTAGTAACGTTATTGTGAGTCGACAGAGATCGATGGCAAGTTTCCTTAGCTGGTAATTTGAACTGTGACTTATATATACATCGCCCGCATCGTATCCTTTGTAACCCCTTCGTTTATCCTAACGCTAACGACGTTTAACCCAAATGAAAATCATTCAGCGCGGTTACGACACTAATACACAAAAGACCTAACGAAGACGGTCGAAATGCTCGACAACCTTAAAAGATGTTTTTATGCGGTTAATTTCCTAATGGAATTTTTTATCTTAATTCCCAGTGGAAATTCAAGTCTTTGTAGCCTTAAAAAAGTAAAACCGGGAGCTTGTTTATTGTAGACAATTGCAAAAATTGTTCGAGTCATAATAAAATTATTCCAGTAGTCTCCTTTGGTTGAGTTATCACGTTTGCAGCAGACTGAAAAAGTCTGAAACTCATTAAGAGACTCGAGTTTGCAAGATTCATTTTCTTGATTTTGGACATCACAATTTTAGCAAGGGATTTCATAAAGCGGGGGATTTTTTCCAGGCAAAAGTATTTAATTATAAAAATTTTCGATTCAAAATACCAAACAGTTAGACAGTAATTAAATTGCGATATTGAATTAATTCGATGTTTTGATTAACACTAATCAAATGCAGATGCCAACAAACACGGCATGCCACAAAATGCATTTTCGCTAATATTATATGATTCCATTATGTTATTTTCGTTTATAATATTCGTATTTGTAATATTCATACAGTAATATCGAGCTGCACTAATGAGAATTCAATACTGGAACAGAGCATTCCAAAATGTCTAATTTAGAAAATATTCTGGCAATTTATTCAACAAAAGTGTATAAAAAACCTGATGTATTTATTAAAACGTCAATCAGTACTGGCCCTGTTTTATAAAACAATCGAAACAGCATGAGATAACAATGAAGGTGTATTGGCTTATGTTATTATCAGTCATTTGTAGTTGATGTAGAGTTGCAACATTTTCACAAAATGATACGAAGAAAATTATTTGCTTTTTATTCCGAAATTTATAGCCGGAAAAAATTGCAGAAGCATACCATATGGCATTCGGGCATTATAGGGCTTAAAAAACGTGTTGAGCACTACGAGCTGATGTATGGTTGACTAATATGCATGCATGAAGATATATAAAAAAATATATCAAAAGTCTGATACTACCTGACCCTCCAATAAACTTCATTATACACTAGACAAAAAATGAGCTGGTGGCTTTAGACCTTTACGGTCCATTGCCGGTTAGCAGAGGATGTTTTCACAGAGATGTTTTCACAAAGTATGTAATATTATATGCTCTCGAAAAAGCTACTACCCATCTATCATGAATCGGATTACTACACACTTTTTAGACAAAGTTGGTATTGTCAGAAGCTTACTTTCGGGCCATGCAATCTTTGAATATCAAAGTAATTCGTTCGTCGGTCCGTCATCCTCAAGCTAACCCTTCTGAGAGAGTAATGAGGAAGTTAGGTCGATTGTGGGGGATGGGAATTGTAGAATTTTCTCAGAGTTCTTGAATTGAGTTGTACATGAATCTACAGGTTACACACCAAATGAACTTCAATTTGTTGTAGAACGGGCACGATTATTGCCAATAACAATGCTACCAGTCTCGAATGAAATATATTATCTACATAGTTGTTATGGTATAAGGGTGAGTATGATGATCAGTCCTACTACTATTTTCACCAATTAATCTTCTGAATTTGAAGCCAATTACATTATGTAGCCATTTTTGTTTCTCTAAGATTGTGCACAGCTTGTCAAATCTAGGAAGCACCTTTAAAGTCTCGGCTTCTAGAACCTCCACTAAGATGAGCGTTCGTTAAGAGATTGTGTGTGTGTGTGTGTGAGAGAGAAAGAGAGATGGAATTCTTCCTAGTTTTGATAAGCTATAATCATCATGATTTTGAATTACAAACTTGTCTTTCACGTGGTGGCTTCGTTAAACATCACTAGTGACATGGCAACCCACCTTTGTTTCGAAAAGTGAATACCTGCCGGTTCAAATATGTCAAATGAAATTTTGAAAACTAAAATCATATTTGATGTTGAGAATTTATTTTATCGCGTAAATTTGAATTCGTATTTTGAACAATCCACGTGATGCCAGAGGGATATCGCGGGGGTGGGATGTCGGGATTTGAAAGCTGGAGTAAATCAAGAGGCAAATACTCTTTCTTTGGTCATGCTTTGGGGCGCTGAATGCGACCTCCCTTTCAGCTACAATGCTACTTTTTCCTACTTTCTGTGCCAACAGTTTGAATGACTTCTAAGGTACAAACATTTAAAAAAAGAATTTTCATGGGTTTGCTCACCTTTGATGGAGTATGACATAAGGGTTTACTATCGGAACAAGATTCTCAGATTTTTTTCACAATCAATGCTGGTGTTTTCTTGGCATCCATATCGCATATGGCATTCTTTTTCAACAATTGAATGACCGAATATTAGCAGACATGAATGCAAACCTTCCAGATCTTAATCAAAGTTCAATACAACGAAAACCCAGCTACAATTATCTCTGACAAGATAGATGTAGCGGAACTGGAAATTATAATGTCAGAGCTCACAATTTGGTCTTACCTCAGTGAGCTTGTATATAGAGAAATCCTTTATGTACAATCTTGTGAACAAACGAAATACATATTCAAGTATACCCAAAAAAGCACTTTGACCATTTCCATTGAGGAAACACAGCTCTTCAAAAACATTTTATGGGCAGTTGAACATCAATAACGGAGATGAAGGAAAGAGAGGAAGAAATTAGTGAAATGATTATAGATGAATTTGCATTTCCGGCTCTATACTTTTGCCAAGTAAGAAGAAGGGACTTACTTATGAAAATGTTGCCTTTTCTCTCAGTTGTTTCCAATTGTGAACAATCTGACATATTTCGATACATACTAGTACTAGTGGCTAGTATTTCTTCACCGAGATTGACAATCTTGAATAATATTATATTTTCCGTCTCTGCTGAACACATCTGAAGAACGGTGGTAGGTGGAATCGCCTTGTTTTGGCGAACTCGAAGAGGTCGAATTTGGGTTTTGGGAACTGGATTTGAAGCAATGGCCGATGCCTTTCAGTTGGTTGCCATGCTGCTATTGAAAACCGGAGACTCTCATCAAGTAAGAGCCTATAGTCAGGAGACAAAAGCTAACCCAATTTCATCCTAATCTGATTCAACCGCCAGTCCCTTGCCAATGTTTCGGTCCATTTCGAAAGAGACCTAGTAATGAAACGAGGCCATCGAATCGCAATTTATCATCGAACTGGGTTTAATCAACGTTTCACATATTATGGAGGTTCATTAGTTCGAAGGAATCCTTTGACGAGGGTGTTGCGATGTCCGCAACACCCTCGTACGATCTCGAGATGGATGCCCTCGTGTGGAACGTCGAAAGCGTGTACATGAAAGATCAGTATACAGGATGGGCCATCGAAAACTTGACATGCAGGTTTAGTGTATTAATCTTGCAAATCCTAAAAAACGCTCAGACAGGTTCATATTTTTGGGAGGGGAACAGTTTTTTCCCCATTTACAGCGGGTAGCAGAGGGGTGAACAACCCTTGGAATTTTAATAGGGAATAGGGGGCGAGTCGCACATCGTTTGAAAGATCTTGGAATTCTCGTAACAATGGTGTATATTTATTTAAATTTGGACGTATGTAAAAGAGTTCTTTCCGATAATTAACTTTTCAGTATTGTTAACAGCAACAAATTGTTGTATGCCACTGCTCAGTTGGAATGTATTTGGAACTCTTTCATTTGTCTCTTAAGCTACTTTTTTGTTAATTTTTTAGTTCTTCTCTGATAAGAGAAGAGGACTATTACAATTGAGAAATGGTTAAAAATGCGCTTTCTATTTCTCATTTTTTGTTAAAAGTGATATCTACATTATTACCAGTAGTGAGTGCCGTAATGTGTTGCTAAAGAAACAATGTTTTACACAATTGTAGAGAGGGTTGAGTTGATTGAACTGTACTATGGAAATAGACGTTGTACTGCGAGAGCCGATGAACTGTTCAATCAACAACATAGGAAGAATGTGTAGCAAAATTTCACGCAAATGGATCTGTAGCAAATAAAAAACGGCAGTAACAAATGAGGCGACACAAGTGGCAATTCTGGGCCATGTTGAGCTTGACCATACTTTGAGAACACGAAAGTTAGCATTTGTTTCCGGGGTGTCACGAACTAGCATTTGCTTCAATGATGATGGTTCTTTTTTCTAAATGGCACAGTTAATCGCCATAATTGTCATGAAGTCCATACTCAACGTCCATAAAAAATTAAAATGTATGGACTGGAATTTTTGGTGACCGTATTATTGGCCCATTATTTTCAGAAGGCAATTTAACCGGACAAATGTAATTAAAGCTTCTGGAAGATACTATTAATCCCCTTCTCACTGATATTATTAAAAATTACCACAATTATCGGGAGGATCTGTTAATATTTCAACATGATGGGACTCCCCGCACTATGCTCTGTCTGTTCGGCAGTATGTAGATCAGACTTTTCCGGATCACTGCATTGGGAGGCGGGGCACTAAAGAATGACCACCACAATCACCAGACCTTTCGCAGTCAGATTTTTTTCTGTGGGGTCATTTGAGAAAAGCAGAATTTACTGTACTTTTCCTGCATCCCTCGAAGATTAACGGGAACCAATCACAAATGTCGAGAAACATGAGAATAAAGTAAGTAACTTCAACTCTAAATTTCATCCAAATTTACAAAAAGTACACCGTTGTTTAGAGAATTCCAAGATCTTTCAAACGATGTGCGACTCGCCCCCAGTTCTCTATTAAAATTCCAAGGGTTTTCACCCCTCTGCTCCGGGGTTGAAGTGGCGCCTCTGTGAATGGGAAAAAAACTGTCCCCTTCCCAATAAAAATCGACCTGTTTGAGCGTGTTTTAGGATTTGCAAGATTAGTACACAAAACCATGTCAAGCTTACGATGGCCCATCCTGTATATTTACATGGTCGACGCTTTTCACGGTCACCGGCGGCTGAAGCGCAAGTGTGCGAATTGGGAAGTTGGCGTGAAAGAAAATATTGAAGATGTAGAAAGTAGTTTAATGAGGAAAAGAAAAGTCGTTCTCTTTCGGGGAATCAAGTAGAGCAGAATGTTAATCATGTGCTTTTATGATTTCAAGATTACTTGTACCTAGCCAATGTATTTTTTTGTAAAACTAATAGAAACAGTAACAGATATTTCAAAACTATAAAGGATGTTCATAGAAACGATACCACAAGACCTCAAAATGTTATTTATACATTTCCATTTTTCACGAAAACTTTGTTATTGAACAATACTACGAGAGTAATCAGCATAATGAAACTACGAGTCCGTATTGCACATAATAAACATTATTCAAACTCATTTTTATTGAAAATACCCGCATATGTTTCTAGGATAGGAACTGTTGACTGTCAAACATTTATATCATTTCTGCTTGAATAAACAGGGTGTCCTCGCAAAAATAGTGAAAAAAGAATTGCATTCGCGATTCAAAAATCATAAATCCTCATAACCAGTCGGTCACCGAATATCTTTCAATTCCGATACAAAATCTCCTGGAAAATACAATTCTTTCAGTGTCGATATACAACGATAAAACTGACACAATATTGTTTACATGGAAAATATCCTTTTCTTCAATGAAGATTTACGATGAATTCCATTTTCTTTCAAAATTCTATGAGCTTTTTTTCTTAATTTGATCAAATTCTAGAAAAACAAATCATTAGACTTTGTCTGTTGTGGGAGGCAATTAAAAAGAAAATTCAATCCAGTGGTGTTTACAACCCAGGCTTCATCAGGTATCACAAAATATCTTCTCAGACTGAAGGCTACAACTATTCTGAGTGGTAGTAGATATAATGATAGTAAAACACAGTAAGGGAGTTTCTGCGTTCCTCATGAAGGTTTATAACAGACAATTATACAAAACACAGAACATCACACAAGCAAAACAATATTCTGTTGTTGAACAAGTTTTGTACTAAGGATTTAAAAATTGTCAAATTGAAGATGACCTATAAGAAAGGGCCACCCTCATTACCGATTATAATACTCCGGAACCACCACCAAGCAGAGATATGGGAGAGCTAGTGAAGACGTATCGAATGCATAAGGTTCCAGGAAGAAGGGACTAAGAGGGATATCGACCCTCGTAGGAGGGTCGATATCCAGAATGGCGTGGAACCAACACTAAGACGTGATAACAAAAGAAGGCGGTGGTACCAAACAAAATGTTTTGACTATACTCACTAGTGGTTAAATAAATAACATTCCTTTTCTTTGATGGTCGAAGACATAACAATCAGGCGTTGTTTAAAAATGGGCAAAGTAAAGTCTTGCTTATTCAGGAATAACTGAAGCAATTAAAACTACACCAATAGAAGCATTGGGAATGTGAAGAACTAAAGGAACTGACGATAAAGAATAAATTGACTTTCTAATGGTTGCCTGAAGCTGATGAGTACTCAATATGGATCATCAACATATGAGCACTGAAACGACTATCGAGGTACCAAAATCTACGGTACGGAATCATATCAGGAAATGGGCCTGTAACAAATATAAAGAGTACTAAATAGTGGAAAAATATACCTGGAAACACACACATAAGGAAACATTTTCGTGAAGTAACCAGGAAAAGACGTAAGGAACTGCAACCACAGAGAAGGAACCAGTTCAGATTAATGACTGGGTTACTGAACTTACTTACTGAACACCTAATCATTTGGTTATTTTGTTTTATTCGTAATGAACTACTCTGATTATTTATTGGATCTCGTATTATATTACCACCACAATTACCATTCCAGTCGTTTGAATGCAAATAATCTGCATGATATATACACATGCGACTCATTCTACGCACAACCTTGACTCCGTACAAATCATCACAATCGAAACTTGGCGTGATTTCGAAATCGTTCCGGGTTCCCATCATATAGAAAAGAGTTTTCCACTCGTTTCATAATGAAGTTCCATCGTTCAGGAAACGATGCTTTGAAGTGCTCGCGCCATTCAAAATAACGAGCGCTCAATCGCGGTGCGAAGTAACTCATCAGAATGATCAAAGAGTGTTTTTGGAGCTGTCGCTTGTCGATTTCCTTTCGGGCCGTCGTCCAATTGTGTTGTTCCCTCATCAATTTCAAGTGACTTAAAAAACATATTTATCAAACAGCCGGCAGTGTTTGGAACGCTAGCAGCTTTCTAAATCATCTTTACGTCGATTAACTCAACATTAAGGTGGAATATATTTTTCCGGTGAGACATTTGGTAGAAATACGACAGATTTCGTTTCGTAAATGATATTCTCGATGACAGTATCTCTATGAAATATGTAGTTTCGGTAATCTGGCATAGTTCTTGAATGCTATTTTCCAAGTAAGAGCGTAAAAGTTAGACATACAAAATCAATGAATCAACTTGTTGACAACATTGAATAGAACGTTCATATTTTTTTCCTAAATAATGAACAACATATCTGGTCTAGTTGAGTATCTTGATATTGACCGAATTGATGGTAATTTCAATATTATCATGAAGTTCTAGCTACTTTCCGTGAAGGAGTAGGAATTTGTGGACCAGCGTTGTAGAAGAATGAGTCTAAGATTCTTCATCAGGACAATTCTTTGATTGTTGATTCATTTTCAAGCCAAAAATGAGATCCCTGTGTGGTAACACCCACCCCACTATTCAGATGTAGCTCCGTGTGATTTTATATTCCCGAAAGTGAAGGAATCACTGAATGAAACCAGGTTTGACACAAGAAAGCTGTGGAAAAAGTAAAAAGCAACGTGGATCATGATCATGCTTCCAGGAAATGATTTAACCCATTATGACTTAGCGTTACTTATAGGAAACGCAGTTAAAGGTTTCTTCTTATTGCAATAGTTGCCCTATTTATGAGATTTTTCACTAGATGGCATTGTATACCTCATCTTCGAATGTCGAAATATCAAAACGTTCAGTTGTATGGTGATAGTCCAGCTGTAAGGTTCACTTTTTTTGAGTTATTCTGAAGCTAAGCATGAGCAGGGACGATGAGATGGACATTCGCTTCGAGTAAGTATTAGATAAAAATTAATTTGTCAGTTATTTATTATCATTATCAATAAATTGATGGACGTGTTACTTACTACGTGGTAGGAGATCATGATGAAGACAGAAATGAAAATTTCTATATTTTTTACCACTCTTATTTGTAAATAACGTTGCTGCATTTTCATCCTATATGGACATTCTCAAACTTATTATTATTATTGTTAGTTTATTGTATAAGTTTGAGAATGTCCATATAGGTCGAAACTGCAGTAACGTTAGTTATAAATAAAAGTGGTAAAAACACATAAATTTTCATTTCTCTTTTTATCATTATCAAATATGTGGGTACAAAAAAATGTAGTATGCATATAGTATATGTTGAATTGGATGTTCGCCAAAACAGGATTAGCTATGGGGGATTCGTTTGTTGATGTTACAAATAAGTAGCGCTAGGCTTTCAGATATTTGGAACTGGACTTTTTCAACTTATGTCGTATTTTGATTCCAGGGAGGGTTTTACATTACATGAGGCATACATGAGGCATTATGGTCTATCTAGATGATATTGAAGAAATTTTCACTGAACCTCCTGATCCCAATGCTCTCACCGTTGAAGACTCAGCCGATGAAGATGATGGAGGTGCATTGGATAATCTTAGTGGGCGGCAACTAAACAGTAAAGTTGAAATAAAGTTTGCAAATTCAACAGAAATATTGACTTCGAAAAATCAGACGAATGATCTGGTTACTTCAGACAATACCGCAGTACATAATGGTAACATCTCATTACCTGAAAAGGTCAAACCGAAAGATAAGATTATCTGGGAGGAAAATGCCGATATAGTAGTTTCCAGAAGTCGACTATTCCCGGTAGAAAACTACAATATGTTTCTTGAAAAGTCTCCTGTTTAAATCTTCAAAATGTTTATTCATGACAATATAATAGAATTATTTGTGAGAGAAACTCATAAGTATTCACTATTCAAGAACTGCCCCGATCCTCAAGTCACTTCCGAAGAAATGAAAACATTCATAGCCATATTGATGATCCCAAACCCAGTAAACGGCATTTTTGGGACAGTGGTTTGGACATGAAAAGCATAATGGTGAGCAATTCCATGAGACATGATCGATTGTTCAGATAATGAGATTTATTCATTTGGCTGATAACAATTCCATTGATACCACCGATAAAATGTATAAATTACGACCCCTGATCAATGCCCTCAAGACAAAATGTTTACAGTATTTTGTACCTCAAGAACACTTGGATTTTGACGAATCGATTATAAAGTATTATGAACGTCACAACTGTACAGTTTATTCACAGAAAACCAATTCGCTTTGGATATAAAATGTGATGTCTGAATGCAAAAGATGGATATCTTGTCGAGTTTGCTATGTATCAAGGTAGAAACCCAAATGCTGTCGATGAATACGAACGCCTTTTTGGAAAATGTACTGCACCATTGGTCTGGAAGCTAGCAGACTTGCCGCATCCTGAATATCCTTATAAATTTTATTTGGATAATTTGTTTATGAGCGTAGATTTGCTCAATTTCTTACGCCTCAAAGGGTACGGAGGAAGTGTTACTTTTAGAGATAATAGAGTTCCAAATAGTTGTCCACTTGCCTATAAAAAAATGATGCAGAAGAAAGATCGTGGTAGCTATGTATCTGCAATCGATAAAAATCATGGAGTAATAATAGTCAAGTGGGCAGACAATAATATCGTAACAGCTGGTTCTAACTGTTATGG
>WOGN01005092.1:0-17269 GCA_015342105.1 Leptinotarsa texana | reverse complement strand
CTACCTCACCTAACCCCACGAACACACGGCACTGATAAAGAAATATTGTGAAACGGACAAAAAATTAGTATTCAGCCAGTCCAGCTAGCCGAGCCTTCATTCCTCAACTACATTTGATAGCACGTTTACTAACTATCTGGGTGACTAGGGGCCACATACAAGAAATGTTTATGACTGTACTCTTATTTTTATTGCCGTTCCAATTGGGAATGGATAGACTATAACTGATTTTATATTTTATGTATGCATATTTTCATATTTTATATTTTATCGAACTATTTGTTTTTATTGCTTTTAGATGTTTTTATGTATGATCTGTAATCTGTAATTTGTTTATAAGTTAACTTAAGTCTTTTATGTGTTCCTGACACCTGACTTGTTCTGCATTATGTATGAAATAGTAATTAAGAACCAATTACAAATAATTAACCACCAATACTATTATATTATATTGAGTTCTCTTACATGTTTTATGCACTTAGTTATATCAATAATTATATTAATTATTTCGACTACAATTTGTATAAAATGTTTTTGATATTAATTTATCTTATACTGATACTGTACTATGGTGACTTGATCTATATTATGCTAGACATAATCTAAAGAACTGATAAAGTATTATCATTATTATTATGAGGCTAGCTTATATGCGGCTACCCTAAATAGCCTTTTAAGAAACAAGCTTCTCAACATTTTCTTGAAGTTTCTCAGTGGACTTTCTTTGCATTTCCAATGAATGGAGTTATACAACCTTGTTGGATTCTTGTAATGTCTGGAAATGAGTAAAGTATGTTAATTACTAGGAAAACAACTCACGTAAATGATAGGGTGATCCCTATAGAAAAAAAAATTGATGAAAATGAGTAAGTGAAGTTCTCCCAAATACTTCAATTAAAGCCAGCCAGAAACTTGACAAGAGAGACTAATACAAATACCGTGGGAGAACCTGATACAACTATTTTGTACACGTTGAAGTGACATAAGATCTATAGGGTCTTTCAAAAGGGATCTCCGAACTGATAACGGTCATCTGTCAAATTAGTTGTCATTCATTCAGTCTGTTTTGTCAAACAACTTGGCGAATTTTTCATTGTGACTTGGGCCTAACCCAGGAACTGAAAATAAAAGACCATAGAAAACGACGTGGGATCGCTGAATAGGCTATGGGGCAGTCTGTGTGAATGAGTATGTGAACAAACAAAATTGTCGAATTTGGGACGATACCAATCAACATGATATCCAAAATCGTCCAATACATTACGAAAAAGTCACTGTTTGTTCTGGATTTTGAGCTGGTAGCGTCATCAGTCCATATTTCTTTGAGAACGACGGTGACCAGGCCATCACTGTTAATGGCAAGCACTATAGGTAATTGATTAACTACTTCTTTTGGCCTGAATTGAATAATCTGGACACCACCGAAATGTGGTCTCAATAGGACGGCACTACGTGCCACACAGCTGATGCCACATCACACACACACACACACTTTCTTTTATTCGAATTTAAATAAAGGAAGCGCTGAAGAAGAGACTCCATATCGTTTATCATAAGCATATTTTACTGTGGTCAATACACAGAACCTCGCAGCACATGAAAATTTTTGGAAATCCTAGTTGAAAAAAATACTATCAAGGTGGTCAGTTTGGATCCATTTCTTGACGTAGCTTTCTGAAAGTAATACTGCACTGTGGTTAAAACCTACACACAGTTTCTTACACAATGTAGATGGATCCAAAGTGTCGCAAGCTTAACTGTAGTCAAACATGGAAAGGCAAGTGAAATTTCTTTCGTCAGTCGATTCGAAAATATCTTCTGTGACTAGACTCACAAGCTTAGTTGCGCTATATAAAGATCGGTGTCCCGACTGAAGAGAGGTAATTGGATCCCTTCTGTGATTCTGTGACAGGAATTCTTTTAGATCTCACTCTGGCATGTTTCCAGAATTTCAATATGTGTGAATATGAAAAATATAAGAAAACAAATTATGAAAATATAAAACTGACAATTTAGCATCTGCATATTTCAATTTTCTCGATTCATTTCGAAACCTTCGCAGGCGTAACGCATTTTTCTGTTATTGTCTATCAATTTTTCACATACACGTTTTTTTTCAAACTTCTTGTTCTCTCTCGTCTCGATTTTTGTTTTGAAAATTCGGATTTGGACCAAAACATAGTACTATAAGTACTGTAGTACTTATAGTACTATAAGTACTGTAGTACTTATAGTACTATGTTTTGGTCCAAAGTACTATAGTACTTATAGTACTATGTTTTAGTCCAAATCCGAATGTGTGTCTCTAAAATGGTAAGTTCAACTCAGTCGATGATAAAGAAGTCATAATGAAATGTTTATATTTCATCAGTTCGGACTTCCTTTGTTTAATATATATACATTGAGTTGACAACCCTGGAAAAAATTAGAAAGATTAACCGGAAATAACAATTTTATTAAACAACAAACTGAAATTACAAAGAAATAACATACAAGCAACAACAAAACAAATAAAAATTGAAATATTAATAAAAGCTGAAAATTAAAAAATTAAAAATATTATTGACAAAAAATGAAAAAAATAAGAATTAAAAAATTTCAAACCAAGTTATGACGTTTCGATTGTTAGCATCCACAATTGTCTTCGGGTGATAACTGGAATACTGGATAACTGAATACTTACAATCGAAACGTTGTGACATAACTTGGTTTGATATCTTTTAATTTTTATTTTTTCACTTTTTGTTATTAACATTTTTAATTTTTTAATTTCCAGCTTTTATTAATTTTTCAATTTTTATTGGTTTTGTTGTTGCTTGTATGTTATTTCTTTGTAATTTCAGTTTGTTGTTTAATAAAATTGTTTTTTTCGGTTAATCGTTTTAATTTTTTTTTCAGGGTCATCAAATCAATTTATATCATATCAGACAATGGAAGTCTGAACTAATGAAATACACCACTAAACATTGTCAACCACCATCAAAGAAATGTTTATACTTTCTTTAAGTGTTCAATGAAATCGTTTTTTTTTTATTATTCATTTTGTATTTTGGTTTTGTATTGTATTGTATTTTAATTATGGATATGAGAACATAGGAAATACAGAAAAATTTCAAGAAGAACGTCAAATTCATATTTTCATATTTTGTCTGTCGCGGCAACAGTTCCTGATACCGACACTGATCATTCCCAATAAAATGTACTTTTATTTTATATATAAACTTTTGAACTTCGCAAACAATTGAATGTCACCGTGTACAATAATTTTGTTGTATTTTTCGAAATATAAACATTAGTTACCAGAATAACTTAATAAATCAGTAGACTCAAAACAAATCGATAAAGTAATCATACCATCATCAAGTTCATAATCAATGCATAGATTGTTCAAAATAGAATGAAGTTGATAAAATACTGAGGTAAAACTTTGGAAAAATCGAAAATCCATTAGAAAATTATTGCAATTAAAGTTGACCTCAATACACAGTAGAGTTTCATATTCCCAGGTTTTCCATAATAGCTGTGGTAACAGAATATTCAGTTATTCATATATCATGAGATTTGCTTTCGGTGTAGTAGATAATAGTAATAATCTATGGTCCTTTTTATTGTTTACAATAAAATGGGACAAACCTCAGATTTTTGACCATCATCACAATTAATTTCAAATGTACTGGAAATCAAAATGAGCGTTCAAAATAATAAATAATTTTTATAAATTCTGCGTATGCTCTACATATCTCTATACAAAATGTTTTATTGTAGTTATCTTGCCACATTTTTATATGGTGGGGAAACAGAAAGCCAAAATTTTGTTTCCCATAAAATATTTTGTGAAATACTTTTATATTCTTGCATTTCTTTTAATTCGTATGCTGAGTTTAGGTACTAAAGATATCCAGAAATCATCTAATAAAAACTGTGAAATCCATGCATTCTTGTTTGATAGTCTTCCCTCCTCACATGGCAAAGACACATAGATGGGATTTATAATTTTTGAAAAAATCCTTACTTTCCTAACATCTCTAACTTTTGACGTTGTTTTTACCCAAAATCTAACCTTCAAGTTTGAAATACACCTAAAAATTGAATGTAAACACTGCTTAAATTGGGGTGACTTTGCCCTCTGGGGTAGCTTTGACAAGTTAACAAAAATAGTTTTAGGCCTCCAGTCGCGCTACAGTCAATGAAGCATACCTCCTCAATAACAACGAGGGACAAAGCAATGAAATCATCAAAAAGTACGACTTATTTTGTCTACAAAATTTCAAAAACTTTTACGTCGTTCATAACAACTATGTCGACAGTCCTGGAAACTGTATCTACTAGTTATTTTCGATTTTTTTAACAATTTTTATCTTTACTGTGGCTCTTGTAACACCCTGAAGACGTGGCCTTGCCCATCTTTTATTTATAGCTTTGTTATACAAAGAAAACATCTGTTGATCAAAGTGACCCCACTTCAAGAGGTGACTTGGCCCACCCTTATTTTATTTTTTATTCAGGAGGCGAAATGATATAAAAATTATATAACTACATAAATCACATCTACAAAACCACCTTCCAAAGGTACAAATTTCATCTAGGATATCAAAAAATGAGTTCACATGTGAAAATTATCAACTTAAATTTTAAAATTGGGTAATGTCACCCCAATTGACCGGTAGTTCGTGTACTACCGTAGACAAGCGCACACACTCAGGTCGATTTTTGCAGCCAGGACTAATAAGTTTTATCAAATTGTTTTTTTATTCTAGTTCGGTTAGTTGGCAGTACTTTGAAACTGTGTTGTTATATACTACACACGTTCCGTAAAGCTGGAAGACCAGGCTTGTAAAAATTTTTCTTAGACAATTTGTGAACCGTCTGTTAGACCTTTCAGGATAAATAGAAGGATCTTCTAGAAGAACTCTGTATCGAGTTGGGTTCGGTGTCCCAAAATAAGCATCTCTCGATAAGTTTAAGCTTGTTTTCCCACCTCTGATTTCTAATCTTCATTTTACTACACTAAAAGAGATTTATAAATCTGACAGCTGGTTTATGTGATCAGTTTTCTTCCAGAAGTCTAGTTCTGGTTACAGTAGAAGTGAAGTTTCACTCTCAGCTTTCTAGCGATATTCATTTCTCATCTTGTTTCGAAGACCCCATGACATGATTTCATTTGTAAAACTGACTTTTCTGACATGAAAGCAACCTTCATATCATCAGGCTCACTGGCTTATAGCAACCTGAGGGTGGAAATTCGTCGTAGTCCAAATACAGTTGGAACTGCACATATTTCCCAACGGATTACATATTCAGCAGATCGTAATATAGCATTATGCCTAAAGATACAGGCGAAAATCACATAAGCTGAACATACTGGCTCTGCATCTGGTTTCAGGATTCTTTATTTATATGAGGTGAATATCATTCTCACTTTTGTAATCATTGTTTTTGCTGCTTGAAAACCGACTGATTTGTCCAGTTTTTACATACCTCCTAAAAATACCATACTCGTAATATCAAGAGCTCGATGTTTTTCCTGTCTTTCCATAACATCCACTCCAAGAATCTTGTTTCAAGTGCTAGTTGGTATGATAACTTTCATCATCATTATCTTCTGTGCATAATTTTGATTGTCTATTAATTCCAAAATATTAGCCTACTTCATTTAGGTGTGCTTTGAATATCCAGTAAGTAAACTTGTCACTACTTTGAGCCAATATTCTATTAAAGCAGTTCTTTTTTCTGGCGGTTCATCTACATTGCTTGAGTTTCTTTTCATCCAGTATACAGTCAGTCCATTACTGATCAATCCCAAACCAATAATTTTGGGGTTTATCAATACACCTAGTCAAGCATTGCGGACAGTAGGTATATTGATCCATTCTTCAAATTGAAAGGGTAAATTTCTAGGAGACATTAATTTTCGGAAAAAGAAATTTTTAGCATTCTACTTCTCCATCTGTATACAAAAAATAATCTTACAAAGAGAGGAGGGAAACAATCAATTCCAAAAATTAACCTTGGAAGGTCGAAAACTTTTTTCCAAAATACTTAATAGTATACCCTTTCAGTTTAAAAAAGATTGCTATGGCTGGGATTTAATCAAATAAGCGAATGAATATCATTACGATGTCTTCGATAATATAAGTATATCAAACTTATTCCGTAACACAAAAAATTGTAATTCATGAATGAATTTTGTGTGTTTTTTCGTATTGTAACGAATCTGAAGCCGGCCCTGATCGATATCTCAGCCAGCAAACGAACACATCACTCATCGCGAAAGGAATGAACTCGACAACTAGAGAAATCTAGCACGGTTGTTGCCAATATATAAGCCGGCTTCCCGTCCCGAGCCAGGAGTCTACATCTAGAAAGTGAAACGTGTGTTCAAATGAGGAATTCGAACTGTGAAGATAAATTAGGCGTTAGTTGCTAAGTGTTGTATATAAATTAGTTGTGATAGTGAAATATTGTTAAAAATAAATTTGTTCAAGACAGTTAATTCTTCAATTCGTTACAGTATTATGTCATCTAGATTGGTACTGAAGAGCCCTAAGGCAAGTACGGCGAAACATCGATATCTAGCAGTGAAGATGACAGTATTCCATGTACGTGAAATGTTACTTCCTTCATTAATCATATTGTTTAGGTATCCTGTGAATGATATCTGATTCGATTCCATACGAATGTTTGGAATACAAACGGAATAGAAAAAATTGTTTTCTTATAATTCAGCGTTCGTATTTGTTCGTATTTGTTTCGAAAGTATGTTTCTGTTGTGTAATTCAATGTTTATATGAAAATAGCTGTTTCGTGAGGGCTTATTCTTTCAGTCTGACAGTTGCTTTCTTACATGGTCTACACATCTTCCTCTCTTTGAAAGACTCACACATTTTTTGAATCAAGATGGAGAAGTAGAAGGCCAAAAACTTTCTTTTCCATTGATCCATTCATTCCATTGAACTCTCAAATCAAAAATACTATTGAATCACAAGACAGCATAAACTTCCAGGCGAAAGTTTATGCAGTTAGGTCGCTAACAGTGCTGATTCTGAGAAAATCTCTTTTCTATAGTCAAATTAGATTTTCCCCGATTCCTCGTCAATAATAAATATCATTTCAGTTCAGAAAGTTATCAAAATTATTTGATAAACTTATGGAATCGCATGTTCGAACTTGAGACCTCGATAATCTTCACCTCTCAAAAGTTTCGATTCCTCAGATTT
The DNA here is from genome assembly GCA_015342105.1 of Leptinotarsa texana. Classification (NCBI taxonomy): domain Eukaryota; kingdom Metazoa; phylum Arthropoda; class Insecta; order Coleoptera; family Chrysomelidae; genus Leptinotarsa; species Leptinotarsa texana. Next base: position 10,052 of record WOGN01005092.1, on the reverse strand, counting down.
GCCAACATCTGCTTAATGGAAACACTAATCAAAAGATTAATACCATACTGTTATTTCCATATATTTCAATAGATAATTAGATAGTAATCAATCAATATATTACTGAAAGATGTGAAATAAAAGAGGGTGAAGTGTACTGGTAAAAGTAACAAAGAGGTTCTTGCCTAAACAATGAAAGGCGCCTCATATAATAGAATGATGAATAGACAGAACAGAAAAGTATATGGTGGAAAAACTTGGCATCGATCATCAATCTTTTGAAGAAGGTTCAATAGTGCAAGTTTGACAGAAATCGTAGAAAATTCAAAATCAATAATCTAGAGGGAGTATTCAAAGTAGGTGTTGTGGACACAAACTACGGAGTATTTTCAAAAAATAAGTTGAATGTTCAAATTTCGAGCACTACGTACATTCGATAAGCAATTTTTTAAGCTGATACAATCGTCTCAATATATGTTCAACTGTTCAGCATATTCAGTTTGTTGGTGAGAGACATAAAATTTGGGAATATTTCGGCGATTTTCTGCTATCGAAAAAAATGGATCAAAGAATTTGCATCAAATTTTGTGTATACAACGAAATAAGTGCTCAAAAACATTCAGAATATTGACAGTGGCATACGGTGATTGTACTCCGAGTAAAATTATCTTAAAGTTATGCGGCGCTTGCGATAAGCAATATGAAGAAAACGTCTGGTGTTTTGGCAAAACAATTCATGATTTTTGCATCACGAATATGTACGTGCTCAATCGTCATTGCTTGTTCCTACTTTTTTGGCCAAAAACAACACTGTTATCATGCTCAGCCACCGTATTCACCAGACTTGACCTCCTGCAACTTTTTTCTGTTCCCAAGATTGAAGAGGCCCATGAAAGAACGGCGTTTTACGACCATTGAGAAAATAAAAACCGAATTGGAAAAAAAAAAACTCTGCACAAGTGTATTATATATGAGGAGGACTACTATGAAGTAGACAAAATAGAAATTGATGGATGAATATTTTTTGGGAAAAATTAAAATTCACTTTATTTTTAACAGGCCTCGTATTTGAAGTTTATAAAATAACAGTCAAATTTCTTTTTTCTTTCTTCAATTATTACTTCTTGATTCTGATTTTATTTCATGCATACTGTGTAACATTAAAAGCTTTATAAAATTACGGAGAAAACCATGTTGACCTCCACATTTTCAGTTTGTTAGTATATTGAAATCGGAAATGTATTCATTCCATTGAATTGTTAATACATTTCATCAGAATATAGTTTCCTGGTAATTTTTTGGTCGCATGCGATTGAGTTCGGCATTATCTGTTAAAGGAGACATACTTATTTATTGTAGGGTTGCGTGTAACAGAAATGTTTATGGAAATGATTGATTTGGGAATGATAATTGGTGATCGATGGTATCTGAATAATATTATGATATCTATGTGTGAAATGAAATATTGTTCTATAAGTGATATCTCACATAGTATTTCAATGATTCATTTCTGCTTCATTCAAAAAGAAAATATCAGTTTAAGGACTTGTTCTTGTATTATTGAATACTGTCATACCTGTATGCTCTAGTGATCATATCAATGTTTTTAATACATTCAAAATACCTGTGGCAATCTCTATATATATCAGTTTCGACTCGCCATAGGCCTCATCAGTGATGCTAAGCTGAACCACAAATGCAATGCTGAAAACGCCATCTATATAGTCGACAAAGACTCAGTACAAAATATCAAAGATGAATCAAGCTCTGTAAGGCAAACCGATGCCAAGCTTTGACTTCAACAGTGGAACAAGAACGAGAACTAGTCTAATTAATTGTTACTTAGGTTTGTCTTTTGAAAGTTGAGTCCAGCAATGCATTCGTTGTTTAGTCTAGCACCGTTTGAGGCCCATGGCGAATCAAAACAGAACTGTCAGATGGAACTGGCAACATAAAAGTCCATTTACCAAATTCAGAGGAACTATATGGAGGTATAAATACATCAATTTCAATGGAACATTAAAATTAAAAATAGTGTTTGTAGAAACTATTGAGAAATATGATTAATTTTGAGTCGCTGGCCAGCAATAAGTCACTGAGCACAAGCTGAGTAACATCGTGAGTCATATCATCACCTCAGCAATGTATACTATGTATTCTCGTGTAAATGATCTCGTGTAAACTCTGCTGTTATGGTCTGATCCCTCTGGACCTGTACGTTAAGGAGGTTACGTTAATGGTCATGAAACGATTGCGTTCGAATGGTGTAAACCTTTAAGTAGAAATGAGTCAATTGAGCCTATGGCGAGAAGCGCTTACTGCGCAACCTCTGCTGCAGATAACCAGGAATGCAATTGAACCCAGGTTTGTGTTTAATAAACCCTACAGAATACAAATAAAACAGAACACATATAAAAAAGGCTCAGGAAGAAGACTCAGGATGTGGAGTGTATTCCAGATCACTAAGTCTAAGGATCAAGTGGGAAATGGGAAAGAATACCAGCATGGTTCAAACAGAACTGGCTGGTATCTCAATCGCCACAAAAGAAATAGCCGAAAAAGGAATTTCTGGCAAAAACATAACAATCTGCACTGATAGCAGACAAGCCCTATTAGCCTTGAACAGACAACGTGTTACCTCAGGGCTAGTACTAGAGTGCCACAAGGATTTAGCCAAACCCTCCGTAGACTGGATTGAGTTAGGCTGAACTGAGAATTTTAGAAGCCAGTGGCACCTACGGCCTGATGACTTCGACAATTGCGAAACTAGCCAAACGTCACACCCCTGCCCAATCCCTAAAGAGATGGAATGAAATCAAAGGATGTAATCTTGTCAGGATCACCCTTGGTGACACTGGGAGGCTGGCGCCGAAGAAATATCTGGCGATGACCAAGAAAAATCTACGCACAAAATTAGGATTTCTGACTGTCCACTGTCAACTAAGGAAGCACCTCCACAATATGGGGCTAGTAGACATACCTCTATGCAGGATGTGTGAACAGGAAGATGAAACTGTCAGGCATATTCTATATGAATGTCCGGAGTTATCGTCAATAAGAGAGTGTGTGTTCGGCGAATCTTAAACTACTCCTGCTGATATAAAGGAGATGTCTCCCAGAGACCTGTCCACCCTCCTGAAAAGGACATGATGAACGATGATCTAGGAGGACAACTCCTTGGGAGGATGTACAATGGATCACATGTGGCCTACACTCACCCTCCCTACTCCACAGATACAGATACAGAACCCTGATGTTACGAAGTTGCTGAAATCTTTGATCTATATATGTATATGAGCACTTCACAGATAATCACTCCAGAGATTAGAGCGATAGTATATAAATGAATAGGTTCATTTTTGTGAAGTACCTGATGTATCATGTTCAGTTGCATTTTGAGTTATTTTGATTGAACAACATCATCACCATCCAACCCTATATGATTCATTTTCTTAGTCAACTCTTCTCTGCCTCTCTCTCTTTCTCTCACAAGTTCAAATTCGAAAAATACATAAATTCATAAAAATCAATCTTGTCGATTCAAATGAACCCCTTCTTTCTGATTGTATCTGGATTCAAAAAGTCTGTAGAATCAAATATTTACCTACATTGACTATTAATTAATCATTTCCATCCTTTAAAAATCCCATATCCTTCATTGATTGATATACAGAAGTTAGATATATGGGGATGAGTTGATCACGTTTTCCATCAAACACAGTCATGCCGCTATGAACAACGATACTCTGAAGATTTCTGGAGACTAGTGCGAGCAAATAATTACGGGGTATTCAGTATAGAATGAGAATATGTATATAACTTTAAAAAAAGAACAGTGGAATAACAGATGGTTGACTTCTGTACGTTCGAGCAACAACCCAGTATATACTCTTATATGTCTCTCTGCCAAAACAAATTCATTACATTTCAAAATACAATGTATTCGAATTGTATTCATCAACTATCGCTGATTCAAATTGATCAATGGATGCTTTCCTTCACGTCTAACCAAAAGTGTCTTACTGAATTTTGCATGCAATGGTTTATGAATTGTATCACATGTTTTTCACAGGTGCAAATAATTCAATAAATACATTAGAAAATCAATATTATTGGATATACAAGTTCCCATTGATATAATATATTTTCTCTAACTGGAGAATAGAGATATTCCAAAGAAAGGAACTTAGGAACCAATTCCAAAATAGTAACTCTATACAATGATGCGTAGATCATGCAAAGAAGTAACTTTCAGAGGCAAAGGGCATAATATGCCATTTCAAATTTCTGCAGCAAATAGAATACACTATAATAACAACCCTTTCTTTATTATACGTACCTACATAGGTACATATGAAAATGAATGTAGGTAATAAAAACAAAATTAAATTTTTGAAAAATTCCCACTTTTTTATATAAAGATGAAGAAGTAGAAATCCAAAACATTTCTTTTCCAAAAATTCATATCTCCTCAACATATGCCCTTTTCAATTCAAACCATCTTTAGATTTATTTACCGAAAATGTAAATCGAAAATAAAGGGCAATATATGCTATTTCAAATTTTTGGAGCGAATAGAATACATTCTTATGACAACCCTCTCCTCTATCATGCAGACACAAACATGATGATGTATGTAACAAAATTCAAATTTTTACCGAATATTCATCTTCTTTATCTTTCACAGCTTCGAATAAATCGTTCAGTGCTCGGATCATGATACCAGGATGCGATCTGTCTCCGACCATGGTATGAGTTTTACCTGCTCCAGTTGGTCCATAAGCGAAAACTGTTCCATTATACCTAAAAAAATTAGTCCAATATTAACAATAATAATAGTTTCTATTATGATAGTTGTTCTTTTCAAAATGACTATCAAACATATAGGCGGTAACCAACTACATTTGGATATCAGAACCCACACACAACGTATATTTAATGAAATTTTATATCTGGACCTCAGTAATAAGTTAAAGGGAATTGCAAAATATCCAAATTAGCATCATTAGAGACTCATCTTGACTAAGACCATCTCTAAAGCACTGACTCGAAATCTGTTCGAGGTATCCCTCAACTGTTGTGAGTGGGAACTTGAATGGGAAATTTGATCCAGTGGTTTTATGGGAACTATACTGAAATATGGCCTCTGCCAACAGAGATTCTGTGACACCATGCGATCTTCCATAGTACATAACCATGCATCAATGCAGAAGGCTTCATGCAGATGTCAACAACCTTTTTCCCGTAGTTGGAGAACTGAATGGGCCGACATATGAACAGTTATGTGAAAGCGTTATTTCTCATACAAATTCATAGCATAATCTCAGAGACAACGTGACCATGTGTGAATATCAGAAATTAATCGAACACTTCTTTTGAGCAATTTTTGACCAAGATAGTCATTGAGGGAGGACTTGAGAAGTCACCATTGGATTAGCATATCTCCCTTACAATAAGCCCGGACCACCTTCAGCCATATTGTTCTTATTGTTCATATTCAATTGTGATGGCCATGCATTCCTCCTGATCTGAGGGAGTATTGACACCGATGGAAGAGATCACATTTGTTAGAATAATTCTGGCAAACAACTCAACGTACAGTACTTCTGTACGGTAGGTATATCAAGAACATATCCCTAGCTAACAGATCACTGTATGAAAACCAATTGGCGTATACAGTAGGTAATGTGTCAACAGAAACAGCTTTTGTTGAATAACAGAAATAGCACTGACAGTATACATAGAAATTTCAGTACATTTGATAAATGACCACATGACTTAGAAGTAAATTTTTGGCTCTGAATAATTTCATTAACATTCATCAAACATGACCTTATAACAAAGAAAGCAAGCAAAGTTTTAAATCTATTTAACTCATTCGTAACATAAAGTCGTAATGTTATGAATGAATTCAGCACTTCATCCTGTAGTGTTATATATATTGGTGCTTAAGGGACAATAAGGTTAGTGTCTTATTGCGAAACATCGATTTCTGTTTCCGCCATTGAGGATGAAAATAATTCATGTAAGTGAAATTTTATCTCTCTCACGTACTGAAATATATTGTGTAGCAACCCTGTGAATGATATCTGATTCAATTGAAGGAGTTATATTTTTATGAGTGTACATCGGTGTATACCAGTAAGGGTGACAGTGTTCCATGTAAGTGCAATTTATTACCATTCATTTAATAGAACTCATGTGAATGATACCTGATTTCTATTTCACAACGAATGTTTGAAATACAAACTAAGTAGAGAAAAGTATCTTCTGTATAATTCAGTGTTCATATAGAAGTATTTGTTTCGAANACGAATGTTTGAAATACAAACTGAGTAGAGAAAAGTATCTTCTGTATAATTCAGTGTTCATATAGAAGTATTTGTTTCGAAAGAATTTTTTTCTTTCATGTAATTCAATGTTTATATGAAAGTAAGTGTTTTAGGAAGACTTTCTTTCAGTGTGTGTCTGGAAGTTACTTCTTTGCATGATCTACACATCCATGTATAGAGTTACTTATTTTAAAATTGAATTACTTCCTTCCTTTCTTTGAAAGATTTCCTCATCCTTGTTTTTTATATCAAAATGGAGTAGTAGAAAGCCAAAAAATTTCTTTCCCAAAAATATATAATTCAATTCCATAACAAATGTCTGGAGTACAAACTGAATAGAAAAAAGTGTTTTTGGTATAATGCAATGTTAATATAAAAGTAATTGTTTCGAAAGTACTTTTTCTTTCGTGTAATTCAATGTTTATATGAAAATAGTTGTTTCGCGAAAGCTTTTATTTCCAGTTGGTGTCTGAAAGTTACTTCTTTGCATGATTCACACATCTTTGTAAAGAGTTCATTTTCACATAAATTGCTTTCTTCCTTTCTTTGGAAGATCCCTTATTTTTTTATGGAGAAGTTGAAAGCAAGTGTCACAATAAAATAGAGGTGGTTGAGAAAGGAGAACATATCGTGGATGAAATTTCTTTATAGTCTAGAACAAAACGATCTAGGTCAATACATGGGAAACTTCTGGACTTTTGACATTCAATACTAACTAATGAATACCATTAGATGTTTCTGAAGGTCAGCAATATTCAGATTCAAGATATTTCAATCATTTGAATGAATTAATAGTTCTAAAGAAATGTGGAATGAATGAATAATCAATAATAGGTATCTTTCATCATTAGAAAAGAAATGTCAATTATTAGGCTCATTTACCTGAGTAAAGAATATAATGGCGTGATACACAAAGTCGACTAATATGTCGACTATTCCTTTTACATTATAGACATAAATGATAATAATGAATGATTTTCATAATGGTTTATTGAGGCAGTGCAGAAAAATTTTCATATTACACTAAAATCAATAATTTTTGAGCTCATCCACGAGGAAAATGATACAGAAAACTTAAAGATTATTACCAATTATCTCATTGATTACTCTCCGAAAAACAATATTTCTCAAAAAAACTGTATTGAACGAATTTTAACTTGGATTCCCGTAAAAAAATATTATTTTTCGCACCTTTAGATTTTCTACAAATAACAGTTTCATTCATGAAGACAGAATCAGCGTCAATTTTTTGGCAAAATTGTAATCCGACAATTTTGCACATTACCATTTCCACAAATGTTTCCAATACAAAGATTCATGTTATTCAATTTATTCATTAATTTTTTTCATATACTTCTTCCATATAAACATTGAATTACACGAAAAAAATTCTTTCGAAACAAATACTTTTATATAAACACTAAATTATACAAAAAAACACGTTTTCTACTCAGTTTGTATTTCAAACTTTCGTTATGAAATTGAATTAGATATCATTCACTAGATTCCTACAAAATATATAGTGAAAATTTCACTCACATGGAATTTGTCATCCTCACTTCGAAGATGTTCTGGCAGTCATCTACTTCGTCTTTCCAACCATTAAATTTTTTGAAAGATTCTTCGAAAATGTTCCAAAAGTACTTCAGAAATAATGTTCGGTAGAGAATTTGTCAAAAAATCAAATTGTATTTGCCAGGGGTATATTGGTAATAGAAGTTTCAGGAAGCAGTCAAATATATTGTAACGAATTAAAGCACTAACTGTCTTAAACTAATTTATTTTTACAATATTTCCGTAATTAATTTATTTACACCGTTTATCTGCACAATGTGTTAACAGCTCGCTTTCTCCATACAGACTCCCTGACCCAGGGACCGAAGGCCGCCTAAATAGCGGCAACGAACATTGCACATCCTTTCTCGTCATTTCGGCACAATTCCAGGTTATTCGCGTAGGCTTCGCGGATACATTCTCGCTGAGTCATGTGTTTTCTCGCTCTGTCAGGGCCGGCCTCTGATTTATTACAATACTATACTTCTTCTATGAATTATAAAAAATATATCATTTGTGATGAATATCCTGAATCAGAATATAATAATATTAAAATTCATAATGAGAAGTATCCTGGAAATAGCATTCAAAAATATTGGCCATTTCTGTTATTTCATCCAGTTTCAGCTTGTTTGAAAATTCAGTGGATAAAAATTAAGAATTTGTCGGAGATATGACTTGATCAGAACTCTGAACAAACACCGCACTATGACCCAGAACCACTTTTCAGAGAAACAAAGTATGTGACATGAGTTAGTTGACTTTCTATTCAATTTCATTTTATTATTCAGAGACAAACTTTTGAGAAATATAATTTTTTTCACTTCTTCGTGTCCATTAGAAACTATGAATTTTAAAACGAACTGTCAGTAAAATAAATTTGAGAAAATATATGGATATTTCGAAATAAATTTCTAGACATCAATCTCTCCCAACTACCTACACAGTAGGGTGTGGTAAATGTCTGTCGAAAAACAACTACTTCCCGGCTAATGCCACGCTGGATATTGGATTATATCCAACATACATTTATGCAAGATTCCTCACAGATGCTAGTCTCGCAGATGTTTCTCATTCATCCAGCAGCAGGACCTTGCTGAAATTATTCAAGTAGATCACCTGCAGACCGCGGTTTCAAGGTATTACCTCTCGTCAGTACAGGAAAGATCCTACCCAAGTCCATATGGAAGTAGTTGTTTTGAATAGGCTGTTTGGACTTCATTTTCGATTAGGAATTCGAAAATATCAGAGTAAATTATTATAATTGGTGTCAGAAATTTATCTTTAAGCAATCAACAATTTCTCTACAATCTTCACCTAAAAAAACTGAAATCACAATAAAATAAAATACAAGCAACAACCAAAATATCAAAGAATTTAATTATTAACACGAGATGAACACTCAAAACATTGAAATCAACAGTTCAAAAATAACATTTAAAAAGCTCAAAGGTGCGAACTCGTTTCCTCCTTTTCATAAAAGAGGTTGTATGCGTCTCTACTCACAAGCGATTTTGGTGAAATTGGTGACACGTGTGAATCATTGTAATCGTGCCACGTGCCAGTATAGGGATGTCTGCAAAATATCCGCTGTAGGTAGAGCCACTGTGATTCGAAAGTGCACGCAGAGTATAACAACAATGAGTCACATTGTCTGCTGCATAATTTTTCATATCTAATCCATCTAGAGGAAATTCGATGGCAACATTTGACTTGCCTCTAAATCTTTCTGTTAGAGAGAATCTTTTAAAATGAATTACTAAAACAAGGGGAAACTCATGCATCGATAGAGACTTTGTGCATTTTCTTCTTTCCTTCCAGCTAAAACACGTTGGTTTTTAATGTCCATCCAAAGTTTCCTCTCTTAAGAAGAAATCCAAGCTTTGTGATAAACTCAATTGGCCAGTTCTTTGTGGTATGGGGGGTGACGAATCGCAGAAAGGATCGAAGCTTACAGATGAGTATCCACAGTGTGTGCACTTCATCTTGGATTTCAGTTGACCAACGAAATTGTCTACAATCTTAGAGTTATATGTACTCAAATAAATCAGCCATAACTCTTGTGCTTTTCCGGTGTCGCTCAATTTTTCGTTAACCTCCGTTAAGATCGGTTTAGGTTCATGAAACAGGTGTTGCCAATATTTTTCAACCCATTAAGCCCAAGGGTTTTGACTGAGTATTGTGTTA
>WOGN01005091.1:0-13939 GCA_015342105.1 Leptinotarsa texana | reverse complement strand
TCTGTCATCAGAAAATAAACAATCGGATGTCGACCTCTAACTTTCAATCAGCTGAAGGATATTTTATTTCATGTTCAGAGAGCAGATCGGTTGATGTGTGCCGTTCTCATCATCCTTCCCCACTTGGTGCATTCGTTGTTTATTCGACACTACAAACTTGAATCCCTAGACATGTCATCTGGCGGGTCGAAACAACTACTCTTTTCTTCTAGTAATCCTTTTGACATTAGGTGGATTTTATTGGCATTGCAGTTTTCGACATTTAAAAACATCCATATATATGTATATAATAAAATTTTAATATTTCCAGTTAAAATCTTAACCTGTCCGAAAATAATGAAACTTAAGTTACTTTGTCTGACGTCACCGTTTCGACGTGAAAAACAGACTCAGAATGTGTGCCAGTCAGAATGCGCTGTAGGTTGATTNAAAATGAAAAAGATCCCGATTTGGGATGGCCGGCGTGACTTCCGAGTGGCGAGTCATAAGCACTGGTATTCTTTGTGAAATTTTTCTTTTGAGATGAGGATATGCTCACATAGATTGTGATTTTGGTGTTTAGTTTGCTTCTGTTGAAACCAAATTTATCCTCTGAACCCGATAGTTATGTAATTTCAGTATTCAAATCTTGCAAGCTTCCCTTCGCCATTTTGCTTTTTTTCTGGTATGTTGAAATTGGTTGTAATTATATCTATTTCACAGGGTTTTTCCCTTGGGGCTTGATGATCTTTACTCACTATAATTTGAGGAGAAATAATCCATTCCTGGAGTTTCCTTTTTCGAGTCTGATTTCAAGAAGTCAGCACGGGTACCACGAGGCCCTGTTCCACAGCTTCCTGTCGTAATTGAACCGTATCAGTACTTTCAACCGTAGCAGTATCCGAAACTCCGTAGATGTATCCCAGATCCGATGTATAGTTCTATTGAAGTGTTCAGTAGGCCGGTTCCATTGCAAAGCAGATTTGATTCCAACAATATCAGCTGATGCGTTTGAATCTAGTCTTTACTTCAGCTGAAAGTAAATCTACCAGTTACCCTTTATGACACATCCACCATACACGTTCACCACCACCAATATACCGTCCAAGGCAGAGCTGATTCTGAAGCTCCTTGAAAGGTATAAAAACCTATTATTTTTATTCATCATCCATGTAATGGACAAACATATTCGTTCAGAATTATCTTGGGTAGTGTCCCAGATTTTGTATGTAACTCATTGTATCTTATCATCATTCTACGCCATAAACAAAAATTATTGTAGTAGTAAATTATTGTTGTGGATTTTGACTTTCATTTCATAGGGCTCTGTCAATCTCAATATTTTGTTTTCTCGGTTTCATAAAATCAAATTCTAGTGGCACCTAACATTTTTTGTGCTATAAAACAATACTTAGTTCAGACTTGAACCCATGCCCAATGCCACCAGACAAAGAGCTGCTGTTCGCTATATGTATATATAAGCGAAATTTATGCCACATCCTGCAAGTCACTTCGAATTTCATGTGGAAAAATAGAATTGTCAGAAATTGATGGATGTAGCCGTTACTACGTGGTAGGATATCATGATTAAAAGACAAATGAAAATTTCTATGTTTTTTTACCACATTTGTTTGTAACTAACGTTACTGCAGTTTCGTCCTATATGGACATTTTAAAACTTAAACAATAAACTAAGAATAATTTATTACATTCGCTAATATATACCATTCAGGTACTTAACTGAGTACCTGGGTACCTGAGACTGAGTACCTGAATTTGCAGTTCACAATGCGCATGTGCCAATTTAAAAACCGGAGAGTAAATTAAATCGATTTGGTCATTCAACAGGTAGCACCCGCAATGTTTATGATTGTGAATTTCCAAGGATTCTAAGTAATTGATTTTGCCACTCTTCCTTGCATAGTGCAGAATTTCCGTATCTTTTAGATTCGGAAACTTGTGGTTGCATGCCAAGGAATGCAGTCTGAAGGACCTTTCATGTTCAGCATACCGTTTTGCTACCGCATTGCCTACATAAACACTATTATACTCCGGACACTTGAGCTTATAAACTCCAGATTTTTCCAACTTGTCGACCTTATCTTTGGCATTGAAAAGAAATTGAGATAACTTAGCATGCGGTCTGAATGCTATTTCCACATTGTTTTTGCTAAAGAAACGTGCGATCATTTGTGTTCTTTTTCCAAAATATGTTAGCGTTTCCCTTTTCTTGATTTCTGGATGTTTGACCTGATCTACAAGTGAATTTCCGGTTTTGTTTCCTGACTAACTTCTGGATAGTATCTGCGTTGAAACCGTTGTTATGACCTATCTGCGTAATTTTAACAATTTCCCTAGCTTGATTGTCTGCAGACAAAGGCAGTGAGAATGCTCTGTGCAGCGTTGAATTACAAGCTGCTAATTTATGAGTGTTTGGATGGAAAGAATCGCTTGGGATGATGATGTCTGTATAGCTAGGTTTTCTGAAAACATTGAACTCGAATTTATTCTGATTGTGTGTAATGGCCAGGTCTAAGAAATTTATTTGTTTATCTATATCTGTTTCGAGTGTGAACTGAATGTTGCTTGATGAGATTGTTCAATTTATGACATTCATGAACAATCTCAGTAGATCAGGAAATTGATCGATTTAATTTATTCTCCGGTTTTTAAATTGGCACATGCGCATTGTGAACTATAAATTCAGGTACTCAATCAAATACCTGAGTGGTATATATTAGTGAATGTAATGGATCATTGTTAGTTTATTGTTTAAGTTTGAGAATGAGAATGATTATATGAATAAAGATTATGCGCGAAAACTATATCTGCTAAAAAATCTGTTTAAAATCTGTTTTTCCGTTAACTAGGACAGACAGAAAGAAAACGATGAAGACAACGAGAGGAGGGAAAAGACAGTTTATTGAAACAGAACATCGAATTTTTCGGGATGACTCATTATAAATTTTTTATGTCTTGCTTGTATTTAATACATTTTTTGTAGATTTCAGTTCAACTGAAAGGGCATTGTATAATTTAGGTGCCAAATGAAAGAACAATCTTTGAGAAATTGTTTTTTTTTAAGTTGCAAATAGACATTTAGGTTACATTTTGATATGATTATTCTACTGTTATGATTTTCAAAAGTGTTATTTTGAAAAACATCTTCTTAAGGCAATGATATTCATAGAGCTCACGACATTTCATGACATTCGCCTATTTGTATAATGAAATAGTGAAATAAGTTCATTTTTTTCTGGAAATCAATATCAGTAGCATATTTTGATGTTCCACCATGAGCTGTTATGCAATATGTTATAATTGATTCCACTAGTACGTTATATTACTTCATAAGTGTTTTATTTATAAGAATATTTCTCAAGGAATAGAATTTATTAAATAATATTCGATTTTTTTTGTAATATACGTAACTTGACCTTTCCATTTTAAATGTTTATCTATAATATCACCTCCTAAATATCAACACCTTGATTGATGATTTTGGAGATGTAACCGTGATTGCTGGGATTAGGTTTTGGATTATTAAAAATTCACAATTCTTCTAAAAACAATATTACAATATATATGGCATTCGATGTAGGGTACTAGAGGGTAGAGGGTACTAGGGAGATTGTATTTCATCAGCTTTTTAGTGCGAAAATCTAAAAAGTACTTATCAATACAAATCACAAGAGTGACATCTTAGCATGGGCTTTCAAAGAAGTAAAAAACTTGATACAAGAAGTAGAAAAATTTGGTTAGGTATCACAGCTTGACTGACAGTGAGTTTGACTTTGACGTTTTGACTCTAGGACAGCGGGTGTCTGACAGTGGGGGTTTGACCAGTGACATCATAATATGGTCTGGCCATTAAAGAAAAAACATTGACTCTAAAAAGTAAAGGAAGATAAAGAGATTCGTGTTTTGCTAGTTACGTCAGTCATATACTTTAGGTCACATACAACGTCACGTGTTGCATATTTTCTTTGTGAAAATTTTGGAATTTGATTTGTCAAATGGTGCTGAGAGGCATTGGCCGATACATTGTGTGAATATATGTAAAAGTGATGTCACGGCCAGTCCATATTATCATGCCTAAGAGTTTGACTGGCATTTTTATTCTTGGAAATTTGATAGTTTGCATTGGGACCTCTGGCGTAAAATGAATTTATTGAAAACACTTTCCTAACACCATAACAAAATTACGGTCTCCCGACGCGCGTTTCGCTAACCAAGTTAGCATCCTAAGGAGATCTTCATGATCTCCTATCAGATCAAAATGATCCCTAAGGATGCTAAAAGTTGGATAGCTAAACGCGCATCGAGAAACCGTAATATGAACTTAGCAATTATTTAGAATGTGAAGTATGCTTAGTTCGAATATTTAATATTTCTAATGACCCTTTAATGACCCGAGTTGTTATTGATATAGAGCTCATAAAACTATTCACGTAGCCATATATTATTTGGTAAATATAACCTAGCGAAGTTTCTGTGAGATAACGTTGAGAGTCAATGAATTAATATAAAATTCAAAAAGCTTCTGCAAGCAAGGGTTTCCGTTTCATATAGGTCACCTTATTTTTTAACATTTAGGAGCTTCATTTAAAATTTATACTCCTGATACAGTGGCGCCTCCCTGATTTAATGGCTTTGGACGGACACTTTCTGATACGTAGAGATGGTTCTCCTTCTTACGTCTATTCTCTATAATACTACTTACACTTACTATTTGACTTCTGACTTTTTGTATGTTAAAAGAGATTTGTAGAATGGAGGCATACGATGTAATTGTGAATCAACCCGTTGTAATTGATAATGTAGGTACATATGCGTTTATACGCATCAGGATTTTTCATAGATTGGGGAAATTATTAAAGAAAGTTAAAAATGAGCTAATATTTTTTTAGGGAACTGGTGTGATTAAAGCAGGCTTCGCGGGCGGTCAAATCCCAAAATGCAGATTCCCAAATTAGTGAGTATCAGAATTTATTTGGATAAGTTCTAGGAAACAATTATTTTAGTGTTGGTCGACCAAAACACACCCGGGTGATGGCAGGTGCCTTAGAAGGGGATTTATTTATAGGACCAAAAGCAGAAGAACATAGGGGTTTGTTATCTATAAAGTATCCAATGGAGCATGGCATTGTTACAGATTGGAATGATATGGAAAAAATTTGGAATTACATTTACAGTAAAGACCAGTTATCTACGTTTTCTGAAGAACATCCAGTACTATTAACAGAAGCTCCTTTGAATCCCAGACCAAACAGAGAAAAAGCAGCGGAAATAATGTTTGAAACCTTCAATGTCCCTGCCTTATTTATCTCTATGCAAGCTGTACTCAGCTTGTAAGTATGATAATAAGTATTAGTGTGATTGTATTTCTTGATCAGTTTTTCGACAGTGTAACTTTAATTCAATGATTGTTTGGTTTAGATATTCCACTGGTCGTACAACAGGTGTTGTTCTTGACTCCGGCGATGGTGTTACTCATTCTGTACCCATTTACGAGGGCTTTGCATTACCACACAGTATTATGAGATCTGATATTGCAGGAAGGGATGTTACTAGATATTTGAGGTAAGAGTGTTGTCTGTGAACATTTTACTCATTTTTGGTCTGTAGTAAATCCTTTCCACTCTATGGCGTATGACGTTTCTATAATACATTTAATTCCCCACTTAGCTATCACAGGAAGTCTATCAAGAAACACGAGCACCAACTTATTTGAATACATACATTACATACTTGTTACTTTGAAATATGACCTTTGCTTTGTAAAGTTACTATCTGCTTGTTGTTAAACTATATTTATTTGTATTTCAATGATCCCCTGTGGTGAACAAACAAAATGAAAGACAGAATTTTACCAAACTTCAAATTCAACAATGTTTATCTCTGTTTGAGGTGGGTCTAAAAGTTTTTGAAATATCAATAGATCATTTCGCGCCCCAAAATATTACAATTGAGACTTCATTAGTTTACTCGATAAGTCTTATGGCAAGAATTTACATATTTGTGTCAAAAGAATTAACTTTGCAGGGTGCCTCAACAGGATATTGCAATTTCAAAACTGGAATAAATGAAAGAATGTGCAACCAGATGACTTTTGGTGTTAAAATTCGTGGGTGGTTGTGAAAAGTAATACGAAATAGGAGGAAATAGAAGTTCATTTATTAACAAGATGTATAGAAACACCTATGTTTTCATTTATTCACATTTGTTTTGCCAAAAACGCTGGGGGATTGGAAAGATTAACGCAACTTTGTACAAATGTGCAAGAATCAAATTCTTCTATATTGCTTGCAGAATTTGATTTTTGCGCTGAATGCAGAATAAGACCGCTCTTTGAAAAGCATACATTTTATCTAGTGGTTGGATTCAACAAATTCATCTATCAATTCTGTGATTAAGCGACTTTAACTGATGGCAGTTAGAGAATGCAAACAAAATTTACCAAAATAGACAAGCAATTTAATTCTTGTTTTGACATTTCCAATTAGTCATATGGGTAATGTCAAATTATCTTATTGTATGTATGTGTATTCTAAACAATTTTTATTTAAATTCCACCTTTATTTGACTGTTCTTAATTAGTTATTTAATTATTGTTTCTCAGTTAATAATTTTCCTATATTCATGGTGGTTATTCTAAGTATCATATAACGTGTTACAAACATATGATTTGTGGGGCAACTTACATATTTATAGATATACAGTTGAATTGGTTAATATAAAATATGTTCTTCACAGATTGATTGTTTCAAATGTGGTAGGTTTTATACTTTGAGAAGCTTACACATTTGAAAATTTATGATTGAATTCAATATCATCCTTGATATTTATATATTGGAATCACGTTTGAAATAGAAAATTAGCAGGTTTAGTGATTAGCAATAGGATTTTTTTTAAATTGATCATTTTCACGTCTTTTTGGTAAAATCTTCTGTTGATGTCTGGAGTTTAGACCTTAGATTTCAGTAAATTTGTTTCATTACAATTTCTGTTATTGACCTTTCTTGGGTATTTCCACCTTCTACCATTAAAAAAAAATAAAATGGAGAATTTCACACAGTTGAAAAAAAGGCAAACTTTTTAGTTCCCTCCGAAAAGTTACTGCGTAAATTTAAAATAATTTCACCAAAGAAAATTCATTTATCAGTAACGTGTCGTATTTAATAATTTTACCTGACAAAAAATTGCTAAGAAGTTATTCAGGCACTCGAGGATTCATACTTGCAGTTTTTTCTTTGTTGTTTACTTTATTTTTAAACGTCCTCAGAAGATGACAAATGAATTTTGAAATATGAAGTGTTGTTGATTTACTTCTGAACATTCGATGTAGAACAAGGTGGTATTAGTCACTTGCAATTTCTCCATTATCCATAAATCTTTCTTCAATCGGGGTGAACTAAAGAAGTCCAATTTTCCACAGCAGTATAAAGTTCTCCAGTACAATTTATATTTTTTTCATATTGTGGAAGGTGAAAATATAAAAAAAAAAGTTGATAAAAACTTTGAGTTAGTCCACAAAAAATACTTTCAGTCAATACAATTGTTATATTATAAATAAAATCATATTGAACTTATATGTTAAGATAATTCTGATAAATAAAAATATTTTAGGTTACTTCTTCGAAAAGAAGGCATTATTTTCCGAACCACAGCAGAATTTGAATCTGTGAGGAATTTGAAAGAAAAGGCATGCTACCTTTCAAACAATCCAATTAAAGAAGAATCAGTAGAATCTGAACAAATAAATTATACTCTTCCAGATGGTACGGCTATAAAAGTTGGGCCAGCAAGATTTAGAGCCCCAGAGATTCTTTTTAAACCAGATATAATAGGAGAAGAATTTGAAGGGCTACATGAAGTTCTAATGTTTTCTATTCAGAAATCAGATTTAGATCTTAGAAAAGTTCTGTTTAAGAATATCGTTCTATCTGGCGGATCAACATTATTCAAGGGCTTTGGAGACAGACTATTGTCAGAAATTAAAAGAATGTCTCCAAAAGAAACTGCAATAAAGGTAATGATAGGTTTCTCATCACGAGGGACTATTTTAATTTTAAGACTTATCCCTTGTTTCTTAGAAATCTTACCAATTGTGAATGCCAAATTTTTTTTTTTTTAATTCAAACACTTATACTGTTCTTATTAGAACAGAGAAAAGTTGTTATAGATTAAGGAGACCAACTTCTGTTGATCCTGACTTCAATTGTCTTAGCTTGTTTGACTATCTCAGAGTTCACGATCTCAAAGAACCCAACATCATAACCTATAGTTTAATATTTACTTACATCAACAATGTACATTGACTTGAATGTTGGAATTGAATAATATTTTATATCATCTTATATAGGTTTTACGCCATTCCTGAACTATACCTTAATTACTTTGGTGAATTGTGTCATTGTTTATAAGAGAAAAGAACTGTCAGATTGACTTTCATATAGAATCGATGTAACTACTGTTCCATAAAAGGTATTTGTAAGGAGTGTCCAATTATAAATTTGGTCCAAACGAACCAGATGGAAAATTGACAAGGTTGCAGTTAGTTGAATACTAGAAACTCAAGGTACCAGAAGTACCTTGATTGATTGATTCACACCCAGAAGGTAAAGGAACCGCACTTCTTAGGCACCTGAAAGCAAGGCTCATTCATTCATATATTTTGAGGAAAAAGGCGTCATCTCCAGAAGGTATCAAGGGCGCACATTCGAACCAGGAGAGACTCAAATTAGGTCAAAGCCACAAGATAAATACCAGAACACATTTCGTATATAGAATAGAAAGGAATGCATAAATAAAACTAACAATCTCAAAATCTTCTCTACCATTCCATATATTGACTTGTACTCGAGACTACTTGTGAGGAAAATGATAAACTAAATTGTTTGACATCGTCTAGAAATGAAGTTCAAACGTTATTTTGTTAGAGGTAGATAAATTTCACCAAAGTGTTCAAATTGTGATGAAAATTTTTTCAGTTACTTGTGCAATTTTGAATAAAATAACTTGCGAACTTCCTCAAATTTTAATCGATACTTGTGGATTCAAAATTCTGTTCAACATTGAGCTTGCTGATAATGAATATAATGTTTCCTTGAAGATTGATAATGTTAATTGGAGCTGATTTGTATTCGGATTTATGGGGGACGGGATTGATTGAATTGAGAATAAATCTGCCAGGTCTACAGAATAGTAAATTAGATTGGTTCATCTTATTATTTCAGTTCATTTTCCAATTTTAATGTCACATTGTTCACCCACAATAAAGATAATGATCTCTTTCGAAAATTTTGGCAGTGGGAAGAAATTTCCTCAAATAAAATTTCATGTTGTGAAGATAAAATATGTGAAAATATTTTTGTTTCTACGACACAGTGTAACGTGTAACAGTCAAAAAGTGACACAGGAAATTTAAACTTTGAAGACTCTTTTGAAATGGCTAAACATAGATATCTATTGTTAGAAAAAAGTTAGGCTGGAATGAAATAATGCATTCTATATATGAGGCTTTTATAGAAAAATATGTTGATTTGAGAAGACTAAATATGTTTAGTTGGAAACAATAACCAAAGTCGGTAATGGTATATATTTTTTATGGCATCACTCTGCATACTTATTGAAGAGATTGTAAATATAAAGCTAAGAGTTGTATTTGATGCTTCAAAAAAAAAACCACTACAAGAGTTTTATTTAAGGATGTTATGTATAAAGAACCAACTGTTCAATCAGATTTATTCGATGTTTGTAGGTTCAAACTCTCAGGTATGTTTTCACAACAGATTTGATGAAAATATTTAGGCAGATACTTATATATTCCAAGTATAGACATTTATTAAATATTTTATGGCTGAATCATTCAAAAGATCTGTGATATATAGAGATTCGTAGAGTCCCTGCCGTGTCAAGCAATAATACAAAGTTCAACAGGATAAACACTCTAGGGTAATGTATCCTCCAGGATACATGAAACCATGGACAGCTGTTTCGATTGATTTAGTGGATCCTATGCCTTGCTCCAGTAAAGGAAATTGCTACTTGTGTGTCGTTTTCCAGGACCGTTTTACGAAATGGGTTCAAATCCGTCCGTTAAAAAAAGCGAGTTCACGAGCCGGTACATAGATTTACTACAAAGAAGTTGTCCTATTTTTAGGTCGTCCGCATACCATCATCAGTAACAACAGGTCGCAATATACTGGAGAGGTATTTGCCGACCTGGTGCAAGAATTAGGAATACCACACTATTTTACACTGCCTTACACATCTCAAGCGAACCCTATAGAACAAGCCAATAAAACTATAAATATTCTATAAATTTCCTATAAATTTCCAGCTCGCTTCAAACACCGCCAAACACAGTTCCACTGCATTGATACCCACTTTTTTCATATTTGGAGGAGAGTTCGAACCTCTAAAGGCATTATACCATCTCATGAACGACCTAAATAATAATATCGAATTGGTACAGGAGCTTCATGAGTTAGTAGAAATTGAGAAGATGCCACGTTGGAGATAGAGTAATGAAAAAAAGAGTATAACTTGATCTCCGTACTTCAGACCCGAAATCGTTCCAATCCGAAAACTACCTCATTTTGTCTATCTTCCAGAAATTGACCTTCATCAAATCCCTGGTAACACAGGCTCTGCTAGCTACTCTACCTCTTCAGTGTCGTTCCTAAAACCATTGACGCCCATACCAGCCACCCCGGAGTTGTCAACAGCTGAATAGGGGCACATATTCGATGTTTTCCACCCCTACAGACAACCTCGTTAACATCCAGATGGTTTATCCGTCACTCCAGCAAGAAACCAACCGCCCGCCGGGATTACCGCATTGCGCCAATAGGTGACTCGACGATATCATCAGTTCCGTGTCAAAAATCGCACACCTTCGGCCCAATTTGAATCAAAGCTTGTGGGATCCAACATGCAATTCCATTTGTGTTGTAAAGGAGCTTCCAACTCCATTCGTGAATACTTGTGAAAAGCTGTTTGGAACCTTTGGTATAGTAATGAATATTACTGTAGTTTTTTTCCCAACACCAAACCGTTATTTTAACACATCGACACGTGTTTCGATCACCAAGTGATCATCTTCAAGAGGAAGATAATAATTATGTGACCATTCCTGAATAGTGTTACTCGGTATATATATACTGTACTATTTCCGTTCAAGGTGGCTAGAGGCATTGAAGCGGTAGTTTAGAAAGTGGCCTCCGATGGGGCTCGCTAAACACCCCTAATGTTACTTCACTTAGAAGCTTGACAAATCAGGGATAAGATATACTGGATATCACTCGACAGTGACAATAGTCTTGTGTCTTCCCGAGTGTAGACTTATTGGTGGTACTATCGAGGGCTTGAATCACTCCGTTGCGTTTCGTTTTCAGCATGTTGAGGTGGAGGAAGGCGTCTTCTAGTGGCTCTGTCATCGATTTCTCTCTAAATAAACCGGCAATCTTCTGGATTGGCAATTTCAGCTTTTTGCAGGTGCCTTTGAAGCGTGTTGAGCTTAAGGCCTCATGAAGGGATTGCAGAACCACCCTTTGTTGTCGGTCCGACCGTCCTGGAATATCATTCTGTGTTAGATGCCCGCCGAATCTACATCGAGACAATCGTCGTTTTGAGAACTGACGAATCCGACTACTCTCCCGTTTCTTTCCAGAACTTAACTGAATCATTTCTAAATAGAGTTAATCATTTCTGTACCTATGATCCCCGATTTCTTTGTGAATAGTTCTTAAGAATAAAGTTTCATTTTATATCACCTGACGTGCCTTTGTACTTGTTGAAACCTGGATACATTTTTTCCAACCGAGCTACCTGAATGAAGAAAAGCAACGTGAAGGAAAACCACATTACAATATTTTCTTGACCAAGAGGAGCAAAGTTTATGGATAACCACTCACCAAAGTATATCATGACTATTCATGACAGAATTAGAGCTACAAGACTTCGACTTCCTATCCAATGACTTTACTCTTGACTTAGAGAACAGCCGAAAACAGGTTACCAAAGCCATCAACACTTGACCACCCATCAACCTAACATACATGCGTGTGGACCAAAGCCTCTGCAGGCGGTGTGGCTTTCCCGGCTACTAACGGTCCTACTGTCACAAACCTCCACCAGGCAGCTCCTCTCGGAGCATCGATGACAATTTTAATTTTCTTCGGTGTGTTTGGTTTTGTTACAAAGTGTAGCATGTACCATGTATTCGGTTTCTCGATTGATGGTTTGTCCTTATTGAGTGTTTTCATATAAACTTTTCCTGAATATTGAATAATTTTCTCACAGTAAATTTTTGAAAGGTTTGAACCCTTTCTACATTTCTTTTCAGTCTAAGTGTGTTGAAAGCAAATGTCTTTTTGTGGAAAATTGACTGTCTTCTTTGTACAGAAGTTTTAACTGATTTTCATCACATTTGACAGTTGCGTTTATGGCTTCAGATGCTCTTCTTTCATCTTGACTCAATTTCTTAGTTGTGGGAATACATCCAAACAACGTAGTAGATAAAGATAAAGAGTGACTAACTAGTTCATGAATCATGTTGTCATTCGCATATATACAAAATTTGAACATTGTTTTCAAATTTAATTCAATGAATATCCACGATTAGGTCCGTGAAGAAAATAACCAAGCTTGGCAAATTTTTCTCTTTCATAAAACTGTATGTTTGTCTGGGAAAGATAAGATCATCGCCTCGATAGATGATTCTCATCTCATCGGTCAAGACCATGTCAACCATCATTCTGGAAACTGCTTTCAGACTTTTCATCAGACAGATATCAGACATCATCAGTGATATGTGCGTTGACTGCAAAGATGGAACAATGAGTTTTAGAATTTGTGTCTGCGTTTGTGTGCGCTAATCTAGATTATTTATGTGAAGATTCTCACAGTTAATTTGCCTGTTTCTGTTCATTTGAAATTCCTGGATTTCCTATTTCCTTATTGATCGATACATAACCGTATTCAATAAAAATGTTAGATAAGTATTACAAAGGTTATTGTATTAATTTTTCGATTTAAATTTTCAGATATCCGCACCACAAGAACGGTTATATTCAACTTGGATAGGAGGATCAATTTTAGCATCACTTGACACCTTTAAAAAAATGTGGGTTTCGAAAAGGGAGTTTGATGAAGAGGGTCAAAGAGCTATACATCGAAAGACATTTTAACTAATCTGTTGAAATATTCAATTCGATTTAGCAAACAATTTGAGCTTATAAATGTAATAATGAAATATGAGAAAGCTCTGAAACCTTAATTTATTTTTTATTACATAATTTTTTTAATAGAATAAGTTTTTATATAAATTTTACTCATCTAGCGCACGATAACAATTCTAGCAGCTTTAAAAGTGTATATTTAATCAACATTCTTTTTAAATATATAATGTAAATAATTTTTGTATTATTCAAACCCTTGATAATAAATACGGTTAGTGATCAAATTAGTATATGAAAATAGGTCAACTCTGTTTTGAGAATTTTGCACACTTTTTTTATTTAGTTTTTACACTAACGCCCCTTGAATAAGGAAAGTGTGGAATTATCAAGTTGATGAATGCAAAGTACAACAACCTTGCAAACATATTGAAATAATGTTTTCTCCATTATAGATTGGTCTTTAACTATATAGATAATAATTTCCATGGTCTTGGGAGACTTTTTGTATGAAATTAATTTCTGCTTTTTATAGTAGGAAATAACTTGCGACGAATCTTCCAAATTGAAGACGTTGCACAGGTGCCTGATGCTTTTACTGTAACTCTCTACGCGGCATTAGCTGGGTTAGTTGTTTTTTCCGTTGGGTATCTGCTACACACACACACAGACAAATATATATATATATATCTTGTTCGATTGATGACTTGTTAATTTTGTAGAAATTCATGTTGAATATAGAATAAAGAAAATACTTTTGTCTAGACAAAAGTATT
>WOGN01005090.1:0-17277 GCA_015342105.1 Leptinotarsa texana | reverse complement strand
GATGGCCACTATCTTGCACTGAGCAAGAAGATTTCTGCACTGACGCCTGTCGACTATAATCCAACGCCGAGCGTGGTATCAGCCAGTGGAGTCGTTGTTTTCTGGTAGGCGTCAATCCGTTCAACCTACTGTGTAGGTATATCCGAGACGGGCTTGAACATTTAAAGTTCATTTCTTTAGATTTGTTCACTGCATAGCCCACTGACTAATAAGAAAATAAAAATAATTAACGAACTGAAAGCAATTTGTGTGAGCTGGATGCACTCTTCGACTACTTCACCAAATAGTTATTTTATTTCTAAGAGACTGCTGAGATATTCGGAAGCAAAGATCAATCATGTATCACCCACCTTTGGAACAGTGCAATAATGAACACGGAAAGTCCCGGGCTATTGCGTTAGATATTTCCAAAGCCTTTGACCGTGCCTGGCATAAAAGTCTACTAATCAAACTTGATGTTATGCCTTACCAGATCTTGTTTGACTAGCTTTGTCAGAAACCTTTTCCTACAAGTAGACTTCGATAATACATTCTAAGATACCTTCTCCATAAAAGCTGGTGTTCCGCAGGGATCCAGATTCTCTCCAACTCTTTTTATATCGATTCATTGGACAAAACAAAAAATTTTATGTTTTGCTATGCCTGATAAATGGTGAATCTAGAACCTCTGGCATAGAATGAATTCAAAAACAAGCATTTTTCCCAATCACCAGAACTTCAATACTCCTGTTGATGCGCGTTTCAACAGATTAAACTAGCGTTTCACCAACTTTTTGGCGTCTTCAGGAGATGAAAACGCCAACAAAGTTGGCGAGAAGAGTATTGAAGTTCTGGTGATTGGGAGAAGTGCTTGTTTAAAGATTTTGCTATGCTGACGACAGCTCACAATATCCAAAAAAACTTTAAAGTAAAAGTTTTCAGGGGAACGACGAAAATATATTAATACAGTTGTGAATGTACTTGTATTTACTATTTTCATGTTATTTATACGCCTGGAACACGCAAATATTGTTGCAAGCACACATGGTACGTTGTCTGTTAAACAAATAAGAGGGAAATAATATAAAACAAATTTATGCGTGGAGAGGTCACTATCGAATTAGTTTACAAAACATACAATCGACATAGGAATTAATTTATTATAAGGATAAGGAAATATGAGAAAATAATTTTCTCTTCCCGGCGTTAAGTGTAAAAGTGAAAAAGTAGCTTGGGGGCTGGGCAGAATTACTTTGTTTTATTTTTTGTTCAATAGGTAATCGTATTATTATTATTATTATTTGAATACTATTTAACTAAGTTGAGGTGGAGGTTGAAGTGTTCGGGTTTTTGAAGTTACGAATGTCACGTGGGCATAAAACTGAAAATTTTCAGTTATGCATTTCGGAAATTTCAGACTGAGAAGTCTTTATTATGGAAATCTAACCATTCACAAATGTCATGTTCCATTTTATTACTGTAAACATCACTTGTTTACAAACATCATTTGTTTACAAAAAAGTAACAGTGACCAAAATTATTAGAAACTTCAGATGATCAGTTTTTCTTTCATTTTTATTGAAAAATAAATTAGAGAATTAAAAAACTAATAATATGGTTCCTGAATCGAGACTGTAGAATTACTTTAAACAGTCCAACTGACTGAAACAGCAGGCTTTATAATCAAGAAATTAACCGCTTTTAAAAATCGAATAACGTGATTGATAGTTCTCGTATACTATTCGGTCAAGATGTACTTCAATAAAAACTTTGTTGTTGCGTGGTTTTAGCGGATTTTTTCAACTGTTCAGTGAAAATCCAGCAATGAAGTGTTACATTTCGCGATCAAAATATATTCTTCGGATTTATAATTTATAATTTGTAATCTCAAGATTATTATTCATTTCAAAATTACAATATTTTAACAAGTTGATTTTTGACCAATAAAGCTGTAGCTACGTGTTGTTGACTACTTTTTCATAAAGGCTAATTTCACAAGGATGTTCTGTCTATTATGTCGGCATATTTTGATGAAAATAAGTGAATGAATATTATTGTCGAATAGAATTACTTTATTAAACATTGTGAGTTCTTATTTAAAACAATATTGTTGTTAATTGATATTCCTCTAATTATAATTTTGAAAGTCGCAATGGCAGAAACTTAGTAAAAAGTATACTCGAGATTAAAAAATGGAAGATCCAAAGAAATGACTTACATATTCATACAATGTATTTAGTTTTCAATATTTTATCATACTACTGAAAATATTAGCCTAAAATTATGCTAACTGAAATCTTTCCCCGATAACGAAATATAATATTGTGATTTGTTTTTTCTTTTTTGTACTTTGGAACTTACTTCATTGTAGACCATACTCCAATGATCATATTTAAATAATAGTGGATGTTTCTAGATTTGCATTTTCAAGGAAGATAAAGTAACTCTACAGAGACTCTAAGTCTCAATTTTATTCTATTTCTCACCTTTTTTGCATAATTCTGTCCGTTCGTTTTCATTGATATGGATTCCGTTAATTTCCTTCATTTTGGCACTAGTCAATCACCGAATTCTACTCCCGAAACTGAATAATGGGTATAAGAAAATTATATGCAAAAACTTCATTTACTGACCCCACAAATGCTGACCACTTTATTATATTACTTGCCAAATGTGACGTCACGACATTGGTTGACTCCTCCCTTTTCTAATTTCTTATAATTATCCTTGCTTTTTATATCCTCTCGGTCTATCCGGTGCTGATTTTGGTCCAGTTCAGTGCACAGTGACCCGATACAGTATGGTTAAATTTGAATGATTACAATTTTTTATTTCATTTTCGAGGTATTTCAAACAGGGATTTTCCTGTGGATTTGTATTCGCTGTTAGTCAATCCTCCAGCGATTATGTCGGTATGGAAAATAGGTAAAAAGTTATAATTATTTCACTGAATGGAATTTTTCCTTTCGCTTTCATTGTCATTGATATGCTATTCAACAAGGTATTAACTGAAGTATTGATTGTTGATTAGAATGTAATTAGATAATTTATTTATCATACTTACTGTGCATGTGATTATTGACGATCTTCACAACTTATACAATGATTGTCCTTATTTAACTGAAAATCGAATTGGAACCTCTGAAATGAATCGAACACAAACAGAACTGCGACACTCTTCTTGACACCCGCTTCATAAACTGATTTGGCGTCATCACGTATCTGTATTGCAGCATCAAAAATGGAAAAAAGTCAAAGTAAGCTACTAAATCGTTTGTTTTGAATTCAAAAACATAGTTTTTGTTCTACAGTTTCGGCTTCTAATAAGTGTAGATTCGTTTCAATTGAATGGGAATGTTGAAAATTATATTTCACAATTTGCACGACACTCAGAATTATGAAGAATTATTTTCACTCTATCCATTCAACATAATTTTTCTCTAACTCCATTCTTAATTCAAATTAAAAAGAATCAGAAAGTACAGAAATTATATATATTTTTTGTTACTATCGAATCTGGGGACAAAAAGGAAATAATTTTCAACCAGAAAACAAAAACAATCCTGTTATATTCTAGTAATATACATCCAAATTATGTTGCACCTGAACATACATGTCTCTAAATTTACAGAAAACACCTTCCCAACACCGAAGAAAATTACGGTCTGTCGACACGCGTTTCGATAAGGAAGTTAGCGTCCTCAGGAGATCATTATGAATAAATTTTACTTCTATGTTAGCGTTTTTATATGCTAGTGGCCAACTAGTACCTGTTAATGTTCCTATGCTAAACTACCTGTTTTTTTAATACATCTTATTTGTTATTTATATATACTTTATTCTTTAATATTTACCTTAATTTTTATTTAGAATTATTACGTATAAAACCAAAGAAATGGCTGTTCAAAATAGGACCTATTTCGAACATTTGTTCTCGAATAAATTTATTATTGATAATGAACTGGAAATAAAGGAAAATATTAATTCTAATGATTATGTTCCTTAAACTGATAAAATGATGAAAACATTGAAGGCTATGCCACCAAGACAAAGTTTTACAGCGATAAAACGCTTCTTCCCAAGAGCGATAAAACTAACAGCCATGAATTAGTAAATATATCATTTTCATAAATTCAATCACTGTCACCGTCCTAATCACATTGAACCAATGGTATGGAATATTTAAATATAATTGTGACTAAATATTGAAACTTTGCACAAATGCATCTACAGAAATTCTCAGGTTTAATTTGATATTATGATTATGACAGCAACTAGACTCTAACTATACTAAAAAAAAAGAGTCAATATGCAAATCAATCAAATAAAATTTAGCAACACAATAAATAGATACAAGAGATCGATATGAAAAATGAATTGCAACACTTCACTGATACGCATAACTCCACAAAAATAAGATAACAAACCTTCAATGCAAACCCCTCTTTGAATAGCAACAATTAATATACAGCATCTAGAAATCTCAAGAGCATAATCCAAACTTATTCGTACAATAAGACATTTTCAATTCGAATGGAAATATAATTCTGAATTTGAATGAAATCGAAAAGAATACGCGACGTATTGATGATGCAAGTAGATCGACTATTGTTAAATACGAAGTTAGTCATTTACGTACTCTGTTCATATATTCGAACATTGTACTTTCAAACAAATGTTCTTGCTGATTTTTTGTGTCATTCGGTTAATGAAGTTTATTTAATTTGAGAGTTGATATTTTGTTCTTATACGATGCGGTCAGCTCAGAATATTTCAGGAAATAATCTTTACGAATACCACTCGACCTTAAAATTTTGAGCAATACGAATCGAGAAACTAGCAATGAATAAAACTACTCGTGTTGAGGTCTTGTGGTATTGATGTTGATAAAAAAT
This sequence comes from Leptinotarsa texana, assembly GCA_015342105.1. Taxonomy (NCBI): domain Eukaryota; kingdom Metazoa; phylum Arthropoda; class Insecta; order Coleoptera; family Chrysomelidae; genus Leptinotarsa; species Leptinotarsa texana. Next base: position 12,403 of record WOGN01005090.1, on the reverse strand, counting down.
ACTTCATCAAAATTTCCTCTACCGACAGAGATTTGGGAATAAGTTTTGCTCAACCAAAAGATCCATCTGGTGAAAAAGCGTCTAGTCTTAATTCAAATTCCACTACTAACACAAGCTGAAGGTTGAATAGTAATAAAACAAGCAAATTTGCGTCAACAATCCCATTCCATAATTTATTTTAGGGAAACACACCTCCCGTTCATCCCGCTGTAAAATCTACATTGATATTACTTCTCGACAACGTCGCTTAAAAACAACAAACTTCATTGAAGTACCTAACATCGAACTCATCATTCCATCTGTCTGACAGAGAGTTCGATATTATTTTATACTTTAAAGGAACAAGAAAAACCTACCAAATAACAATAGACAAACTACTTGTTTTACTGTCATGAAGGTTACTGTAAATCATCATACATTTCTTGTTGTTTTTGTGAACCAATTTTAATTTTCAAGGAGAGGGTCAATGGGAGGTTAACGGAATTGAATTAATATCCTTTTGATCCACCATAGACCGCCTCGCCACCAGTACATCCTTAAAAAATGCCTTAGAGAACGGCAATTGGATATTCCAGATTTCTTTGGCGTCAAATATAGGCTTTAATAAAATTAACTAAAATATTTTTCATATAATTCTGAAATACCAATTGACTATTAGCACCTGTTTCTTTGGAATCGGCGGATGAAGAAGCTCTGACTCTGACACGGTATTCAGCAGATAATTTGGAGATAGATGCATTTCTGCAAAGGACAAAATGGTATAACAAATGACCACAAAAATTATCGAATACGATGTTATCGTTGAAAAAAATTGGTCTAAAACTATTGGTTGGAAAATGGCATTCCTCAATGTTTTCCGGAAAGAAATGTTGATAGGTACTTATTGATTATTGTATTACATCGAGTGCTTCATTTATATATACATCTTCAATTGATAATTTTCAATACAACAACAAAAAGCTGAATAGGAAAGTCGATATCGACTCAAGAAATGTTTCGACAGATATAACTTCAATTTTGAGATTCCAAGAATAGCAAATAATTTTGACATTCTTGTATCGTACTTGAAGCCAATAGGATTGGTACCGAAAAACATTTTCCTGTATGATTTTGACTCTTTGTTATTTGGTTAGTTTTGATTGGTGGTGAGGGTGACAAAAAGTCGGAACTTGGATTTAATGGGAAAGAAAGTTTTAGGCTTTTTACTACTCCATCTTGATACAAAAAAAAGATGAGGGAATCTTCCAAAGAAAGGAAAGAAGTAATCAATTTGAAAATAAGTAATTCTATACATGGATGTGTAGAGCTTGCAAAGAAATAACTTTCAGACACACACTGAAAGAAAGACCTCATGAAACAGCTACTTTCATATAAACACGAAAGAAAAAAAATTATTTCGAAACAAATACTTCTATATGAACACTGAATTATACAGAAGATACTTTTCTCTACTCAGTTTGTATTTGAAACATTCGTTGTGGAATAAAAATCTGATATCATTCACATGAGTTCTACTTTAAATGAATGGAAACAAATTGCCCTTACATGGAACACTGTCACCCTCAGTGGTATACATCGATGTTTTGCCTTAAGACACTTGCCCTAAAGCTCTTCAGTACCAAATTGGATAACATAGAAAATACACACAATTCATTCATGAATTACGATTTTTAATGTCACGAAATAAACTTGATCTTCTTATGTCATCGATAACATCGTAATGACTTTCATTGACCTATTTGATTTAATCCCAGCCAAGAGGAATCTTATTTGAATTGAAGGGGTTATATTTTTACGAGTGATTAATTTTTGGGAAAGAAAGTTTTTAGCTTTCTACTACTCCATCTTGATACAAAAAAAAGGATGAGGGAATCTTCCAAACAAAAGGAAGAAGTAATCAATTTGAAAATGAGTGACTATATACATGGATGTGTAGATCATGCAAAGAAATAACTTTCAGACACACACTGAAAGAAAGGCCTCCTGAAACAGCTAATTCCATATAAACATTGAATTACACGAAATAAAAAGTATTTCGAAACAAATACTTCTATATGAAAACTGAATTATACAGAAGATACTTTTCTCTATTAAGTTTGTATTTGAAACATTCGTTGTGGAATAAAAATTAGATATAATTCACATGAGTTCTACTTCAAATGAATGGTAACAAATTGCACTTACATGGAATACTGTCACCCTCACTGGTATACATCGATGTTTCGCCTTAAGACACTTGCTCTAAGACTCTTCAGTATCAAATTGCATAACATTTTGATTAGGACGGTGACAGTGATTGAATTTATGATACATTTACTAATTCATAGCTGTTAGTTTTATTGCTCTTGGGAATAAGCGTTTTATCGCTATAAAACTCTGTCTTGGTGGCATATCCTTCAATGTTTTCATCATAAAATAATTAACTCTATACCCTTATTTTCAAATTGATTACTTCCTTCCTTTCTTTGGAATATTTCCTCATCCTTTTTTTTGTATCAAGATGGAGTAGTAGAAAGCCAAAAACTTTCTTTCCCAAAAATTATTATTAACAAAAATGAAAACTAATTGAAAAAAAAATAAAAGATTTCAAAGCAAGTTATGTCAAACCAAGTTTTTCAGGGTTTTCAAATCAATTTATATTAGATTAGACAATGGAAGTCCGAACTGATGAAATACGATAGAAGGTCGCTTGTTGATCTTTGTTTCCGAAAACCATATTGATGATACCTCAAGATGTTGAAACCTTCAAATATTTGAAGATATGGTGTTTTACGACTCTCTCCATAATTTTTGATATCACTCATAGCAAAGCGATTAGTCTATAGTCATTTGGCTGAAAGTGAGCAATCTTCCATTAAGAAGAAAAGACCTCTTTTTTGTAAGACAGGTTGAAGAGTCTGAAAAATACTGGTGCGAGTTCATTTGCCCACTTTTTAAATGCGATGGCGGGCACCTTGCCAGACTCCTTGTTGATAATGAGTTGTTTCAAAATTCTCCTGACATTGTAGATTCTACCGTGGTATTATTAGTGGGTAGTGCTTTTCCCAGAAAATCGAATGTGGAGTGAGACGCAAATCGTTCAGCTAGTAAATTTGCTTTTTCTATGGCTGTTGTTACAATTGAACCATCCGCTTGTGTTAGTGGTGGAATTGTTCTGATTAAGTCCGGCTGTACACGGACCACATATTTGCATTTGAGGCAACCACAACATTGTAGTCACGTTGACTGCACTTTGCGGTTGACCCAACCACATTTATGTGGTCGACTTGCGGTCATAGAAACCGCATTTGCAGTTGAGGCAACGGCAGCAAGTTGATTGCAGAAGTCCGTTTTGACTTTTGTGAACGCCCGTGTACATGTAGTACAGTATTTCTTATGGGCGGTTTGACTTCGCTGGAACGCGACTGCAATTGTGTGGTCGATCCGACCGCAAAATGTAGCTCGTGTACGGGCGCTCTAACAGCTTTAGCTACCGACCAGCAGGATCAAAACCCGTTAGGATCGGCAAGCAGTGTATCCCTAATTCTCTGATTGTGAAGCTCTTTGCTTTCATTTATCCTAAGTTTACAGCTTTTGCGAACATCAACAAACCTAGTTCGGTTTTCGGCACCGGGATTTTTGCGCCACTGTCGGCATGCGAGATTTCTGGAGTCGACAGCTTTCTCACAATTTTTGTTGAACCAAGATTTGCCGTTAGAGGTTATTTCATTGAAAAAGCTATATACGCATCCATGGATGTTAGAATAACTTCAGTGACTTCAGAAGCACAAGTTGATGGATCTTTAGAGTTAAAACAAACATCTAGCCAGGGGAAATTTCGGAAATGGTCTTAAAGATCATCCCATTCAGCTGATCTGTAATGCCAACATTTAATGGTAATTCACTCAATACTGAAATGAACTTGTGATCAGAAAATCCCAATAGAAACCTAACGGTGACTATAAATTTCCGGATTGGTTTTTAGGTATAGATCCAGATGACTAGCATATTCATGGTCAGGAATCCTGGTTGGCTCATTTATATTCTGAATTAAGTCCGCTGCTTATTGTAAAAGTCTCAGCTTCGCAACCTTGTTCGTCGTTGATATTTGAAAATTTGAGTCATTCGATATTGTGGACTTTCAAGTCACCGAATATGGAAGTTTCGGTGCAGAAAGTCAATGGTGTTTGCAAGTAAATAGAATAGTGTCCTATTTTGTGTTCTGCTAGATGGTCGATAAACGCAGAATATGAATTTGGTGATCTTCTGTGATATTATTTTGAACCACATAACATCAACGTTTCGGGGTTCCAGCATTTCCTCTAGTTGACAAGAGAGATCGCTTCTGATAAAAAATGATATTCCAAAATTACGTCTGAATCGGGAGTGGAAATCATAGCCGAGTGAAAATTGACGCGGTTTGTTAATTCACTGACTTTGGTTTCTGTGAGTGCAAGAATATGAAGACTATTTGATTGCAGATGTTGGTGCACTGCGTTTATATTTGAGCATCATTGCCGGCGGCAAGTTCTCGAGTTGTCTTATGCAGATTTTCCTCAATCTCTAGAAGTACATCTAACTTTTTTTCATCAGTAAATTGAACATTTCTACCTGGTTTTCCAATATTTTTCACATGTCCAGTTTCACGAAACTTTTTTCAATTTTGCTAATTGTAGACTGCGACACGTGTTGACCAGGGTATTTATTACTAAAACTTTCATAAATCTCCTTTTGAGTTCTTGTTTTATTACCACCACCAATCATAATTGAAATTTAATACGTCCACAAATATTATACTGACGTCTTTTAGTAAATTTAAATACCTAAATTACAGCAGACTACTAGATCCATATTGATTGTTTATTTTAGTATCTTCAAAGATTTTTTCCAGGATTCAAAGTTAGTTAGCGTGTTACAGGGATGGTCTGTTTAATAGATCAGGTTATTATCAAGAAGTGAATAATGGTGGTCATTTTGAACATTTAATTTAATTGTAAAAATTCATTTTCTCAGTCATGATTGCACCAAACTTTATATTGCTGAAAATTCCTCTCCAACAAGGTGCCACACAATCCCCTTTGCTATTTGAAATTTTCGAGGGGGTGCTTATAATTCAGAAGGGGGGCTGGAGGAGGATAATATTTTCATACTAAATCTTTTGAATTGGAATTTTCAGTAGTAGATTTGGATGTTAAACCAATAGTTGGTTTACCAGCATTGTAAATTGTCAATTCAAGAATAAAAATCGACCTGTTTCAGGTTTTTTTTCAGATAGTACATAATAACGCTAAAAATGAATTTATTCCATACATATGGACCGCACTGTATATTTGGGATATATTGCACTTGTTTTATTTTCAAACTTACCAGAGATAACATAGAGCTTGCCAAGTTCCAGTTGTACGCCACACATTGAATCATACATGGGAGTGTTCAGCCTTCCTGATTTGAGAGCCAGGACGCCCTTCTCGGAGACTTTGAATTCTTTTCTCACACGTACTTTGTATACTTTAGAGAATGTTTGGTTGAAAATCCTCTCCCTCTTGACTCGAGCCAAAATTACTGGAAAAAACGACAGTAATTTGCTAATATGATCAGGTTTTTTGACATAATTATCATTAACCATTTCATAAAATTCTTCAATGGTAATGAATTAATGAAATTACTCCCACGAAGTGAACTTGATGAAATATTCAACATAACAATGGACCAATAAATATGTATAATGGAAAAGGAAGTGATGAACAAATTCTTAATAAAATAATGATGATCATTCAAATATTAATCAGCTTGATAAAAAACATTTCCCTATGTTTCTCGAGTATCCAATTTTTTTTTAATAATGAACGCATTTTTGCTTATACTACTCGGTAAATAATAATAAAAGTATGACAATTGTATGACTACGACAAAACTACTGATATTTCAGTAGTTTTCGAAACTTTTCTCTGATCGACCTCAATCCGTTTTCCATCGGCGAAACCTCAAGTGTGCCTTGAATACGCACTCTCTAGTTTTTATTTGCGATTGCGAATAACGTCAGCGCATACCCACACGTAATTCCAAAAATATTTTCGGGTACATGCATCTCCGGTGAGCAACACAATCATCGATGAATTCGAGATCATGAAATAAAACTGCGTGGGAGTTTTGTATGGCCTGTGTCCTGCTGGCGGATGGGTGTTGTTGGAACTGATTTGATTAAATCATTGGCGTGGTGGGCAATTTTGAGAAGAACGTTCGGTAAGCGGTCTAGATTTGTCGCGAAACATTCCGAATTAACGTACAAGAATCTCGTCCACTCGACTACCAAGCACTAAACATTTTTGTTTGAAACGTTATGGATTTTCATCATGTATCGACCGATTCCATTACATATTATTATTATCATTTGAATGACTCCGCTGAGACATCGTCATCAAGAACCCTGTCAAGCACTAAATAATATCGTAGTTTTGACCCATTTACCTTCCATTGTTATATTGGTAGCTGTTTCGTGAAATTATTGCCAATTATCTTTGAAATAATGGCCCATTGGAAATGATTATTTATATTCTCGACTTGTTTGAAATGCGAATCCACCCATACCTCAAATGCGTTGTCCCATTTAGTTATATCATTCATGACAGCGATAATGATCCATTCAAATGATGCAGATAATGAAATGTGGTTGTCATGTATTAGGATCTGTTTGCGATATGTGTATCCGTTGTCCCACAATATTTTCGAAAGGTCGAATGACATGGGTTTCGATATCGGAAAAGTCCGAAACAATAAAATTGCACAGACTTGATTCGATAAAAAACAGTACGTAACACAGAAACGGAAAAGGGGACCGAGAAGAATGATACATACTTGAAGTAATCAAATAGAAGAAAGAAAAAACAAATTACAAGTTTCTATAAAAAGAGAACGAATACATTGTGGGAGAAACAGAGTAGTTGGCTAGACACAAATTATATTATTACATGTTGATTTCACGGAAGAGAAATATGAAGACCGAAAACCTGAGATACACAAAAAGTACTAAAATGCATCTACGATAATGTTTATATTTTAAGAAGACCGATATAAAAAAATGAATTGAATGAATATCTTCATAATTAAGTTTGGTTTGCGTTTTTTGTTAAATGGACTAGAAACGCTCAGCCACATTACACAACCATCTGTCACTTCAATTATACCTTCCATGCTCCGGTGAACAGAATAACAAGACTTGCAAACAGATACCACTCAGAAATTATCATATTTGGAACAATATTACAAATTAATTGAATGAATTTTGATGGTCTAGGTCTTGATCATAATTGCAACACTACCACTAGTAAGAATTCATTTAACTCACAAAGATTTTTATTAGATTGCGTTGTTCTATACAAAAATAAAATTATATATAAGACCAGTAGTTTCGAATATAAATAGTCCGTTAAGAGAACTAGGAATACGTCTTAACAAGTTGTTCAAAAATATTACCAATTTTGTCCCACCTCACAGCATTAAAAATTCACTGACTTCAGTGGAAAACATAAGGAACCAAACCACGCCACATAATTCAATTTTGGTTTCATTCGAAGTAAAGAGTATGTTCTCCAACATACTGTACAACGAATGTAAGCCCCTCATTTCAGACATATTAGATCAAGCCAAAGTAGACTATATCATTTCCTTTAAAGTTTCAACAGCTTTCGATGTGTGCCTGAATCAAAGCTACCTACAGTTCAACAACAAATTCTATAAACAGGATTCAGGTTTGCTAATGGACTCACCCCTCAGTCCACTTTTAGCAGAAATATTTATGAACAACCTGAAGACCACGATAGTAAACTCCGACCTGGGTAAAAAACATATTCATTTTTGGTACAGATATGTAGACGATATTCTTGCCTGTTTTAGAGGTACCACACGACAGCTGAACCAATTTATGACATTCATGAACAGTCTCAATAGCAACATTCACTTCAAACTCGAAACAGAGATTGAGAAACAAATAAATTTCTTAGACCTGGCCATTACACACAATCAGAATAAATTCGAGTTCAATGTTTTCAGAAAACCCTAGCTATACAGACATCACCATCCCGAGCGATTTTTTCCATCCAGACAGTCATAAATCAGCAGCCTACAATTCAATGCTTCACAGAGCATTCTCACTGCCTTTGTCTGCAAACAATCTAGCTAGGGAAATTGTTACAATTACGCAGATAGGTCATAATAACGGTTTCAACGCAGATACTATCCAGAAGTTAGTCACGAAACAAAACTGGAAATTTACTTGCAGATCAATATATCCTCAAGTCAAACAACCAGAAATCAAGAAATGGGTAACGCTAACATATTTTGAAAAAAGAACAGAAAGGATCGTACGTTTCTTCAGAAAAAACAATGTGGAAGTAGCATTCAAACCACATGCCAGGTTATCTCAATTTCTTTTCAATACCAAATACGGTCGACAAGTTGGAAAAATCTGGAGTTTATAAGCTTGAGTGTCCGGAGTGTAATAGTGTTTATGTGGGACAATGCGGACGAAATTTCCAAAAACGGTATGCTGAACATGAAAAGTCCTTCAGACTGGGAAAAAATGATTCGACGTTTTCAAACCATTCCTTGGCATGCAACCATAAGTTTCCGAATCTAAACGATACGGAAATTCTGCACTATGCAAGGAAGGGTTGCAAACTCAATTATTTAGAATCCGTGGAAATTCACAAGCAAAAACATTGCGGGTGCAATCTGTTAAAAGACCAAATTGATTTAATTTACTCTCCGGTTTTTAAATTGGCACATGCGCATTGTGAACTGTAAATTCAGGTAGTCAGTCCCAGGTACTTAGGTACTCAGTCAAGTACCTGAATGGAATTTTCAGGTCGATCCGTTGAACAGCTTGCCAGAAACGGCTAATTAACGATCATCCTGAAAAGCCCTGTACATAGATACTTTCACAGGAAGTGTACATATACATTTCTGAATTATACTCAAAAATAGAACACATTATTGGTCAATACAAGAATGGGTCGTGGTCAAGCCAATTACTTTCATCAAAATGGGTATAAATATCTCAATATTTATTTGGGGCATTACAAACATAAATCTATATCGATAAGCTTCAGATTGATAATGGAAATCCAAAATTTTTCTACGGTAGCACTAGCACAGACCAATGTGTCAGTCAATGGATCAGGAGAAGAAACATATCAAGACTTCGTAGATGCTTTGAAAGGAGAATTTTCAAGAGAAAGTAATTTCTTGGGGAGTTGCACCCCACTTGAGGGTAATCAATCAACAACTCAAGCTCAGACCACAGTGACGGTCAATGAATCAGAAGAAGAAGCATACCAAGAATTTTTAGATGCATTGAATGGAGAAATTTCAACAAGAGAAACTAACTTCTTGGGGAGTTCCACTCCGCTTAGGGACAATAAATCGACAACAATACAATCGGATTGGAATGTTGGAGCTGAATGCAACCTAACGGTTCAAAAATTGAACAAATACGGTTCTATATTGCGAGAGTTTGTATTGCTTACTAACACCTTAAATGAAGTGGATGACAACGGAATACCTCCGGCAGGTCAGGCTTTTCAAGATGTCGGTGAAAAGACACTGGAGATGATGGACTGGGAAGAGTGTAGTGGTTTAGAGCTGAAGGATGATGATGATAATAAGGTTCAACAAACAGTGGAGAGCATGGACTGGGAGGAGTTCTAAACATTTAGTGAATGCAAGTGTGGATGTTTCGACAATGATGAATGGTTTTTGGTTCATTGTATTAAATTTGTTTACTGTTAGCATGTGTCCAATAAATTCATTAAAACATGCAAATAAACACCCTCTCCATCATTTCAAATAATATCGAAATCATGCGTGATATCATAATTGAAGTTAGAAATTACCTGACCGAAAGACCGCAAGTAGTTGAAATAGGTCAAATTTAAAGTGTCAACGTTTTTGTTAAAACTGATGTACGACAAGATACAGTATTAGGTTCAATATCGTTTCTCGTTTACATCAACTGTTTGTCAAAAATCAAAAATTCCCATGGACACTAGATTTGTTACGCCTTCGACACTGCTTTGATTTCCACCAGTAATAAATAGAAAGGATTTAAAAAAACTAGTAGATAATAATTTGGAAAAATTCAGACTTACTCAATTTAAATAATTTGAAAACACAATTCATAACTTTCTCTCCATCTGTCACTACTCAACCATCAAACTTATTTTTGAAGCTACCTAACATAAATATAATTGAATAAAATTCAAATAAGTTACTTGAAATTCAGGTATTTCAAATTGTGAAAACATATAACTAGGTAGGAAGCATTGAATATGTAGATTTTAGTTTAGGTGATAGAAATAAATCATATTGTTAGTAGCCAGGCAATCACTCCATAGGAATTGTCCTCTGGAGAATTGACTGCAATTGAAAAATTTACTCAAAAATATTGGAATGTCAACTAAGATACAAAGTTGGCTGTGGCGTCTTTCCTGCCAAATCCGTCAAACTTTCTAGCACTAATACTAACTTTCAGATACGAGGACGATGATTTCAATTAACTGATTATGAATAATAACTTTCACATTCTCTATATTCATTATGAATAAATTATTCTCTTTTTGAACAACCAACATTAATTCTTAGCAATATGTCTGATAGAATAGAATAGGTAGAATTACTAAAATAATTACTTTAATGTTAATTTTCCTAGATACTTCGTTATCCATTGTAATGGTCACTGATACATTCTAGAAGATTGTTGGAAAATGTTTCCAGTAGAACCAAAAAGGCCAAAGGTGGAAAAGAAGCCATTTACACTCCTGATGGATAAAAAACAGAAGGATAACATATTTTGAAATTGAATGTAAATTTAAACCTTGGTGTTGTTAACTTTTCATTTCCTAATTTTGTTACTTCACTATCAGGATAATAACATTATCCTAAGGTGGGTTAAAGGGCACGACAAGAGTGAAGGTAATTGCATTATCGACTCTTTAGCCAAGGAAGCGGCTGGACTAAGAAGTTTAGGACCCAGTGGTATCCACGATCTGATGACTTCGACAATTGCGGAACTAGTCAAATGTTAGACCCATGCTCAATCCTTAAAGAGATGGGATGGGTTTTATTTACTATGGCAGATTAAACACAAAGCAATACATTTTTTCTGTAATGTAGAGTAGTTTGATGCAGACCAGTTGTGTTCATTATCTAATGTAATGCCTAGTAATTTAACTTTATTAGTTTCACAATTAGAGACAATTCGATTATTGGAAGAAATCTTGATGTATTGTATTTTCTGCCAATTTAGTTTCAGCTTATTGGATAGAAACCACTGATTCGCACTATTAGATACCTCATCGAGATGAGATTGTAACGTATCATTATTTTTATCCGACAGAATGAAAGTGGTGTCGTCCGAAAAGAGAACCGATTTGAATGACACCATATATTTGTACAAGACATTCACATTATTGACAAATAAGAGTGGGGTCAAAATAGACCCTTGCGGAACGCCATGCCTAATAGTTTGAAAGTTTGATAAGGTACCGTTGAGCATCACTGCTTGTTGACACTTAGTAAGGTAGGTTCTTATTAAGTGAAAAGGAATACCTCTAACTCCGTAATAGTTTAATTTTTCCAACAGAATTTCTTGTGAGATGCAGTTGCTTTCAACAGGTTACAAAGCATCAACGCAGTGTGATTGCCCTGCTCAAGTTCCTCAATCACGCCAGACATGACGTCGAACACTGCATCTATTGTTGAGCGCGACTTTCTGAAACCATATTGTGACGCTGAAAAATGTATTATTCTCAAAGTAGGCATAGAGCTGAATCTTAATTGTAATTTCAACCACTTTACTGAATATATATTGAAATGATACTCATTGGTCTGTAGTTATCATCGACTTTTTCACCTTTTTCCAAAAGGGGATTTCATTTTGAAGAATTAAAGATATCTGGAAAGATACCAGTACATAAGATTGAATTAATAAATATAGTAAGAGTTCATGGGTATCTGAACATTTGTAGTCCTTCAGTGAAAATGAACATGGTTTAATAACCGATTGACTTATAAAAACACCTCATTTCATTGATTTAATACTTTGAAGAATTGTTCTCATGCATGGAGCTTCGCCCCCGAACATACCCTGATTCTGCTGGATTCCATCCATAAAAGAGCCATCCGCCTGATTGAAGACGCAAACTTCACTTGCAGCCTTGATAGTTTGAAAAAAAGGTTGCAGATTCATCTCTTATCTATAGATACTTTCACAGGAAGTGTACATATCAGAAATACGCGACAGACTGTGGCTGCTTATCGTTATGAGATTCAACTCAGTACACCACGAACTTCGCTGTTTAAGAACTCTTTCATATAGAATAAACTTCCTGAGAACTTTTTTCTAAATGGATTTAATCTTCAGCGATTC
>WOGN01005089.1:0-13511 GCA_015342105.1 Leptinotarsa texana | reverse complement strand
TCACTTGAAAAGTTATCAAAGAAAAACATTTTTCATTTTGTAACTTCGAGGGCCCGTAACTTGGTTACGAAGACTTTTAGGAAAACAAGTTATATGTAGTACTGCTGATATTTTGACCCCATCTATACATTCCCGAGAGGAAAAGAGGAAGTCCAGGGACACCCTGTATATTGCCACTCGTCCATGACCCATGGTTTGTCTACAATAGGCATTGGCCAATGAATAATTCTCAAGTACTACCTCCTTCATTTCCAAATCATCCTGCCAGTGTTTAGATATCAAAAGATGTCACATTTAACATCCGAAAATACATACTCTACTCTAAGACATTTGTTTCCTATACATTGCACATTTTTATGAAATATATCAATGGAAATATTTTTCAAATTATTATTCTTCAATTTTTTAGATGGATGATTTATTTCATCCCGAGTAAGGTAGGCGACCCAAATTCAGACACCATTAGGAATTTACGTTACATTTTATTCAATATAATTAGTGATTATTTGATAATATTGATCAGTGTAATTTTCTGGATTTAATAATCATTCCTAAGGAGATCTGATTATTTATTCATAATAAAACTCTGTCTACAATAATTTTATTCACATTTTATTATAACCACCACAATTACATCTAATTCCGACAGTAGGAGGAAAGTTTGTTTCAAAATCAGACAGGTCAGTGAACCTATTTCAGACAGTGACCCCATATCAGACATTTGAGAAACATTATTCAGACAGAAAACAAGAACTCCCCATCATTGAAAGTTCAATGCAAAAATAACACAAACCCATTCTGACATCATATATGGTAATTCATTCCTTCAACTGGAGGCTTGATCTTCTTGACAATTTCATGATGATCATACCAAATTTCATCTTTGGTATTTGACGACTTCCACCATCCATAAGCCATAGTTATTGCATTAGCAACATTGGCAGTGTCTTTATTCGTGATTTGTGCAGGATAATCGTCGTTAAAATAGTTGACAATTACAAGATTACCAATTTTTATTTCATTATCTATTGAGGGTCCCGCTTCTCCCTTACCTAAAATAGTTATAATCTTATATAGCAAAACTATGCTACTACATACAAATTATAAGTTTTGAAAAATCCCACATCCAGCGGTTGTAGTATATATGTAGAATTCGGTAACAGTCTTATCACGATTATTTGTTTTTCTCTGCAAAATTCTGCCAAAGGAAAGGTTACATGTGATTTATGCCCATCTAGGTATAATATTACTGGAAACTGGATGGTTTCTGATGAAAGTCATGTATAAAAAATGTTGGTTATAAATTGGAAAAAAGATTCGGTGATCATCCATCCACTGGTTGACTTATTCTAATACCTCAACCTATGGGCACTTGTAACACAACATCCTTTAGTTGGTACCAGTCACAAGAACAGTTAGACATTCCTAGGTCTATCATGAAATAACTTACTTCCTTTTTTAGCAAGTATCTTACTGTATTTTGGCGACAAAAGAAGGCAGATTAATCATTGTTCGATTGAAGTATTCAATCAAATTAGCGTAGTTCAAATTGGCGTAGTTCTTGAGACATTATGAATTTCACTAGTTCGGACTTCCATTGTCAAATATATAAAATGATTTGAAATCTCCGAAATAATCTGAATTAGTTCATTTCAAGTTATTTTTGCTTAATACAATTGTTATTTCAAGCTATTCATTTTTATTTCTTCTTTTTCAGTTGTTTCGGGGATTTCAAATCATTTTATATATTAGACAATGGAAGTCCGAACTAGTGAAATTCATCATGAAACTTTGTCAATCACCTTCAAACATTGGGACATTATTTCGTTTGGCTGCAGCTGAACATGTTGTGAAATTTTTTATGGAATCCAAAGCACGTCTTAGATCGTCTTTGCTATTTTTAAGTTTTATTTTGTTTACATTCTGCAATCAAAGCAAAAACAATGATAAATGATTACATCTTAACGTGAAAATAATAGATGATAATCGTTTACATAAACCGAACATAATTCAGTCAGTTGAAGTTCCAAACTCCGACAACTGTGTCGGAATTTGGATACGATTTCTAAAAGGAACTCTGCTATACAAAACGGTATATACTTATGTTATTTAATGCGAATAGGAAGGAATAGAACCATATCTACCAAATATCAGATTTACCCATTTCCGACATCCATTTTCTGATTTGGGAAACACACGAATTTACTTGTACCTAATTCCGACAATATTTAAATTTCTCAATGAAGACTTTATATTCAACCCCATGAAGTTTATTCAAATTTGCTCATTTAGTAGTGACTTGTGGCTAAGAAACTTATAGTCGAAATATGCTTATCTTATTAGAAATTATTTACAAATGAGCATAACATACAACTTTCAGTCACCATCCAACTTTAAGGTGACGTCCCGACTGTGACAGTGTCGGTAAGGTAGAAAACGAATCTTGACCTAATTAATTAATGTGGGATTTTATCATCAGATGTTTTACCATGTATCTATATTTTGTAAATTTCTTATTTCAGTCATATAAACAGAAATGTGTCGGAATTCAGGACAGTGTCTGAATTTGGGTCTCCTACCTTATTATTAGATAATTTTTTCACGAAAAAACTGCCTAGGAATCATCGTTTCATTCATTCGTTTGATTGATTTCAATACAATATTAGTATATAAAGAGTTATTCAGCATTACTTTCATCATCTCATGAGCAATGTTAAAGTTACTCCTATGAAGTTACTTTTTCTGTCTAGTAAAAATATAATTTTATAATCTTGTCTGTTTATGTATTTGGAACATCGACTGTTTGTAATTTCAATTTTGAAGTCGCTCATCTAATCCCAGAAATAAATTTGTATTACATGCTTTAAAAATTTTCATTGCCTCATCATTGTTCACTATTAAACCTAGTTGTAAATATTATAAAGTTTTGTTCAGCTTACTTCGAGTACGAATTCGCAAACAGAACTGAAACATTTGAACTTCTTATGGAAGTTTTTGTTTCATACTCATTTTCACCTTCATACTTTTCAATCCACGGAGCATTGGAAAATGTTTATTGAGCAATGGACAATACTTGGTCGGTGCTCAATAACCATTATCCATTGCTCTTTGGATAAACCCAATCATAGCCATAGTATTTTAAATTTGCCGCGTGTCGATAGTTTTGTCCAGCAGATGACGCGCCGAATCGTCCAAAAGTTCTGTTAATGGACAACTATAGCGCTAGTATCAGTATTCTATCATTAGCACAGGACATTTCATTTTATATATAATAGGTGTTCTCTTGGTCTGAAGAAGGCGTGATGAAAACTGTTCGTATAATGGAAACAATAGAAAACACGCGACTCAGACTATTTTTTGTCTGGTAGAATTCGAGTATCGAGTTTGTTTTCGAAACCAAACCAAGTTTTTTATTTTTGTAAATCCTCGTTTACGTTTCTGGTGACAGGGGTTATTACTTGTTTTGGATTTAATGGTATATTTCTTCACTTCAAATATATTTCCACCGGATACTTTCGAAATTAACACACTATATTTATTCGGCCACCTTCATTCATTTGTTACAAAGAGTTGTATGATCTTACATTTTTAAATAGTATAAATCCCTGATCCTCCTCGCACTCATATTGAAGATACAACTCGACAGTTCGTAATTACTTTACCATACGCTGAAACAAGAAATAATTTCATGTGAATATATCTCATAGTTCAGTTGGTTGAAATATCCAGATGTGATATATGGATTTTTAAAGCAATGAAAAACAAGAGCTATTTCGACTGTTTTATGTTGATTGGAACAGCATTATCAACAAAAACTGAACCAGGATTACTAGAAACGAAACAACCTTGGGTACACGATGTTTTTGCAACAATTGTTAATGTGTCATTGATTATTGAAGAATCTGTCGTTGAGGATGAAAATTTAGTAAGTATGTTATTTAACTTCATTACCTTACAAACTGAAGAGGCTAATGACCAGTGCCATTGACACCATAGATGAATAGTTTTCTGACTTCATTCAATCATTCAGAACTTGTGTGAAATTATAGAAAAGTGTCACAAGTGACCGTCACAGAACTATATTGGCCACTATCAGAGTAACAAAACCATATAATCTATAGTTTAGATTAGATACTCAATAAAATTAAGAGATTACATCACATTACATCTGCTTGTAGGTAAAGCAAAAACTACTTTTTTTCGATATAATCTTCGGTCTGGGAGTACTAACAATGTTTACGAAGATTATACTATCACTAATATTACAGTAGAGGAACCCAATAGGGGTTCGATATTTTGAAACACTCGAACGCGTGGGAGTAAGGTATGATGGCAAAACTCTGACAATTTGAATATCACTTATAGGAGTGGAGAGATCATTAACTTGTAAAACATCATCACCTTGACACTCTCGAGCGCGATTGATTTTTCCTTTATTTTGAAAAAAGTAATTTAGGGGTCATTCTTAATCATTTCCTGATAATGCTAACTTGGTTAGCGAAATGCGCGTCGAGATACAGCATTTTGTTCTGGTGAGAGAAAAGTGTTTTCAATAGACTCATTATATGTCGGAGGTTCCGAATTCCATTCATCAAGATAAAATTACAGTGATTATCCGAAATAAATATAGTTTAATAAAACTAAAAACACGCTTTCATAGAACATCGAACTGAAAAATTAAAAATAATGTTTTTAAACAAGCTTAAAACCATAACGAACAAAAATACTAGTATTATTGTGAAAAAAACGACCGGCACTTGATATACAAAAAGTATAGCACAAAGCGCCCACGCTTTTTTCACAATAATACTAGTATTTTTTGTTCGTTATTGTTTTAAGCTGATTTAAAAAATATATTTTTAACTTTTGAGTTCGATGTTCTTTAAAAGTTTGTTTTTTAGTTTTTTAAACTATATTTATTTTTCATTTTTTAGTTTCATGTGCTATGAAAGCGTATTTTTTAGTTTTTTTAAACTATATTTAATTTATGTAAACTTTGGGATCAATCAGCCCTATATTGTTAGAAAAATTATCATTGCTATTTTGGAAAGGGAGCCTGAAAATGAGCTTCCAAGCCCAAAGAAGGCAGCAGGCGCGCAAAGGAGGGTTTCAAATAAGGCAGCAGGCGCACGTGTTAATAAAAAAAATAATTTTTTCCAAGAAAGAAATACATATGAAGTGAGTTCGAATTATAGCAAGGAGGTTACGTACAGCGCCGTCTGCCCGCGAATATATCAAGCAATAATGTCGATATATTAAGGAGGTTACGTACAGCGCCATCTGCACGAGAATATATCAAGCAATAATTTGTTTGAAGGTGGTTGACAATGTTTCGTAGTGTATTTCATCAGTTCGGACTTCCATTGTCTAATCTAATATAAATTGGTTTGAAAACCCTGAAAAAAAACAATTACAAAATTAATAAGATGAACCAAAAATAACAATTTTATTAAACAAAAACTGATTTTACAAAAAATCAACTTACAAGCTATAACCAAACAAATAAATTTAAAATATTAATAAAAGCTGAAAAATAAAGATTAAAAATTATTATTAACAAAAATATCTTTATTTTTCAGCTTTTATTAATATTTCAATTTCATTTGTTTGGTTGCAGCTTGTATGTTAATTCTTTGTAATTTCAGTTTTTGCTTAATAAAATTGTTATTTTCAGTTAATCTTATTAATTTTCTAATTGTTTTTTCCGGGTTTTCAAATCAATTTATATTAGATTAGACAATGGAAGTCCGAACTGATGAAATTCAAGCGAGGAAGTTACGTACATCGCCATCTGCCCGCGAATAGATCAAGCAATAATGTCGATAATTCTGTCAAATACAAATCCCGATATGAAAACAAACAAACAAACATACATACATACATACATACAGGTGAAGCTAATATAAATCGTGTAATAGAAAAAGGCAAAAATATTACTGTTAAATTGCTCTCTCTTACATTGCATAAGAAAGAGAAAAGAATCATTCATGTTATTCGAATGCATCCTTTTCGTTTCGATATGAAATGCTACTAACACAAAACCAAAATTATAATACTCAAAAATATATTGAATATGATCACATTTTTGGGAAAGAAAGTTTTTGGCTTTCTACTACTCCATCCAAAAATTATTCACTCTGATCGAAGAACAAGTGTACTTTATATAGGTAGTATGTTAGGTAGATCACTGATTCACAATACAGAAAGTTTAAAGGAGAGTTTGGTGCATTGTAGTGTATTTCGTTTTATTGAGTCAGGTATACGGTAGATAACATAAATTAGGTAACTCCGTCGAAAATGTTTCAAATGACAAAATGGCGAAATTAGCTTACCCTTATGACTGTTGTTGAGTTTTCCTGTAAAGGTGAAATTGCGTTTTGTTGATGAAGATTTTATGGAAAACTATTAATAAACTGCGTTATTTTTATTCACTTTGCCAAAGACCTTCAGCTTGTGTGAAATTCTTTCTATACTACCAATACCGAATATGAATCGTAAACAGAAATTCTGAACTGATGTACTAATTTTTTCACACTACTAGTCAAACACGGGCAGTATAAAACATCAATCTGGTTGAATTTCGATAAAAACAAACTCTGACTCAGACCGAAGAAAATGTTGCGAAATTGATTGGCAAATTTTTTAAATCCGAGATCAGCATCCAAAACCACACCAAGACTCAGCATCTGGAGTTATCATCAATTATAATAGAAATCGAAATACATGAAATACTTTCGAAGTTTTTGGAACCAAACACAATAACATTCAGAAAATTGAAAACACTTGATTAGAATTGAAGTATAGATGGCAAATAAAAGAGCACCAAGAAATAAACCTTATGGTACACTATACAATATTGGTATTTTCATATTGGAAATTAATTTTCGCAGACTTTTTCCTGAAGGGAATAGACTTGATAAATAAATCATTCAAAAAGTGTTTCCTGACCATATACATTGAAGAGTGGTTCGTCCTCATTCGTTGATTCTATTCTTTTTTTTTTTAATTTGTTTACTTTAAATCACATCGGGTTAATATTCATTATTATTTCACTTATTTCGTTTAGATTCTACTCCTGCCAGAGTTTTTTCTGCCTGTACTCCCTCAGCACTTCAGACTCGAGTGTGTACGTGCCTAGGAGAGACAAGTTGACCGTTAGCTGTAAAGAAAACAACATCGTTTTCCTCCCTGTCATTCAACTACTCGCTTTGTTTATCTACCGAATTAATTGCATTTTTACTACATATTAAAAAATGCTTTCGTCCTACTTTCCGCGTGTGGTAAGTGATATTTGAGCTGCTATAGATACTATTCAACATTGAATTTTACCGCTCACATTGCAATATTGAAAAAGCATTTGGTTTTCAATTCAGAAATGTTGTTTCCTTGAACACGCCATCCCCTATAATTTTACAGTTCATTTGTCAATTCTTCCCGAATATCTTGTAACCTAATTGGGAATCAACCAGAGAAGTTATATTTATACTACACCTGCGTTCTCATCTGTCGATGAGTCTGAGAGAGAGAGAGAGAGAGACAGAGACAGAGAGTTTCGAAAACTCTTCTAGCAAGTAGGAATATTACATGTATAATTCACACAACAGCATAGTATTCAATCGATTTTTGAATGCGACAAATCAACATTAATGAGGATGAGAACAGAAATAATGGGAATGAAATAAATCTGCTAGTCGAAACTTTCTCAAATTTCTAGCAGTATACAGGTGGGTGCTAGATATTTTTCAACCATGTGCTCAGTCCATTCGAGACTAAAGCAGCAAAGTTTTTCGAACCCCAAGTGCTCATAAATGTCCCTCCTGAAGGGTTTCTCCTGACAGTGGACAGCGGATAATATATAACACATGAAGGAACTTTATATGAACTGAAAAACTCACAGAATTTGATGTTCTTCTGCTCACCTCAGAATTGTTTTTTTGCAACCACTGTCATCTATCTAGTAAATAAATTGGCAGCACCCCCCCCCCACCTCAATGACTTAGTTTGATCTATTGGTCGACTTCTCATCTCATGTACGAACTATTCATATCACAGAACCAGACAGGCAGTTTTCGAAAACTCGGGTTGATGAGAGTATGAACGACATTGTACAAAGTGTTGTTATCAATTTGTAAATTTCAATCTTCTCAAGTCGTCTGTAATTATACATCCACTTGATCCAGTTATAGCTTCAGGGGCGTACCATCCAATTCCGAAATTTCCACAGTCACCATAAGGTCTCCATTTGGATCTTCTGACCACAAACTCGTTTCAGTGTTGAGTGAATTACCGATAAATGTTGGGAAACAATCTAAGCCACGCAAAGTTTGGCATTACAGATCTGCTGAGTGGGAGAATCTTCAAGACGATTTCCGAAATTTCCCATGGCCAAATATTTACTACAGCTCTAAAGATCCATCTATTTGTGCTTCTGAAGTGAAGTTATTCTATCAACCATGGTTGCATATATTCCTTTTTCAATGAAACGAACATCTAACGGCAAACCTAGGTTCAACACCGGCAGTGGAGCAAAAATCCCAGTGCCAAAATCCGAACTAGGTTTGTTAATGCTCGCAACAACTACAATTTCACCACGAATACAAGCGAATGGTTCAATTGGAACAAAAGCCATAAAAAAATCAAATCAACTAGCTGAACAATCTGCGTCCCACTCTACAGTCGAATTTCTGGAAAAGGTACCATCCACTATTTCCACACTAGAACCCACAACGCCGAAAATTCCTTTCCAACAACGTGTAGTCAGGCGAGTTTTGAAACAGTTCAATATCAACAAGACGACTGGTCCTGATGAAGTACCCGTCGTCGTACTTAAAAAGTGTACGAATGAACACGCACCACCATTTCGCAAAACTCTTCAACGTGTCTTAGAGGAAAGGGATTTTTCCTTTTAGTTGGAAGATTACTCGCGTTCAACCTATTCCCAAAAAGAGCAAGAAAAATCTTCCAAATAACTATACACCAGTCGCTTTACTTTCAGTGAAGCCGTAAACCACCATATCCTTAATTATCTGGAAGGCTTCAACATCTTGAGCGATCATCAATATGACTTTAGGAAACAAAGATCAATAGGCGACCTTCTGAACGTCACTTATATTTGGAATAACGCAATCGAGAAACATGGAGAGTCAAGAGCTGTTGCGCTTGATATTTCTAAGGCCTTTGACCGTGTGTGGCATAAGGGTATACTGGCCAAACGTCGATGCTATGGCTTTTCGGATCATTTTTGTGTATGAATTTGTAGTTTCCTGAAAGAACGTTCCCTGCAAGTGGCCGTCGATGAATATATCTGAAACACTTTTACCATTAACGCTGGTGTTCCCCAGGATTCCATATTGTTTCTAAACCTTTTTTATTGTATATCAACGACTTGTTGGAAACAAATAAGAATTCAATATATTGCTTTGCTGACGATAGCACACTTGACTTGTCACTCCATTCGGAATTCAGAACGTCGGCTGCGGATGCACATCTTTACCGGCAGCAGGAGGTTGCATATCATAATTGTAATCTAGAAGTAATTTCGAATTGTGGTGAAAGTAACCAGGTTTAATCCAATGTCACAAAAACCCAGGCATTGGTTTTCTCCAGAAAGATAAATGTCCCCGAACCGGATACAATAATGTCAGGTCAGACAATTCCACTTTCTGCTTCGATAAGTTTGTTAGGGGTTAAAATGGACACCAAAATGACTTGGCACAATCATCAATTGCAAAGGCCGCTTCTCGAAAGCTTGGAACACTGTTTCGAACCAGAAAACTGAACACACCCCAGCAACTTTTGATATTCTATAAAGCTCAGGTCAGACCTTTTTTGGAGTATTGTTCTCATGTATGAAGCTCCTCCCCTAAGCATATCCTGAATCTGCTGGTTTTCATCCAGAAAAGAGCCATCCGCCTGATTAAAGACGTGAACATCACTTGCAACCTTGATAGTTTGAAACATCGAAGAAGGTTGGAGATTTATATATTTTCTTTAGATATTTTCTCGAGAATTGTTCATGTGACTTGGCACATATGAATCCACCAAGAGCAGTACATATCAAAAAATACGCGACGGACTGTGACTGCTCATCGTTTTGAGGTTCAACTCAGTACGCCTCAAACTTCAGTGTTTCATTTGGAGAACTGCATTCATTTGGAAAAAACTTCCAGAGAACATCTTTCCAAATGGATGTAATCTCCAGCGATTCAAATCCAATGTGAATCATTACTTTTCCACAGACGCCGCTTTCAGAGCGCCTTAAGGATTTTCCAGTAGTGTTCGAGTTTTGTTCACTGGTGGCATGATGCAGGTCTTCCATGCAGTCAGATTGATGTTAAACATGAAATATCTGCGACTTCGTTAAAATACTGTTTTGTTGAAAATGCAACTCACTCTAAGTATATTTCACACAAAAAAGCATCTGTCTGGATTGATACTGTGGGAACTGTCATATTCCAGGAACCGAGTATAATCTATCAAAGGTTACACTCCGACAACTCTTCTTCTCTGAATGCCTGTTCATACAGAAGTGAATGTTTTCATTTGTAATTGGTTCTTTACACTCTAACTGTCTAACTGATTTTTATTTTAGGTCATTGAAGTAGATGGAATTCTAAACCAAAGGTGGGTCGATCCTAGACTGGGAGCTAATGAAGTCACCAGAAAATGGGCTGTTGCTGGTCAGGTTTGGGAACCTAAAATAACCACTTTCAATGGGGAGAACATATTTGAGGAGACAGTATTTTGGCGAGGATTTGGAGAAGAAGGCAATGTTCTTTTGTCCAAAAAAATTAAGATTAAAATTAAATGTACCAGGGACCTTCAATCATTTCCATTCGATACTCAATATTGCACATTGAAATTGGGATCATGTGAGTAATTATAGTCACGAAAAAATAAAGAACACAATATGAAATAGGAAGTATCTTTGGAGAATTTCAAAAATCAAAATATTCTCAAATACGCATTTTTGGCACCCCCTAACTTTCAAAAAGTGTTTGACTACGCTTACGTTTTTGGGTGTATTCTAAATTTTGATTATTTTTCCTTGCTCGATATGAATCTTTGTAATACCCATCCCAGAAGCCAGAGCGTAACACGTAACGACTAATATAATTGTTTGCCTTATCAAATTCCATATTACTCGTATATCTGCAAGAGTGTGACTGAAATAGAACTAATATAAAACTGATTACATTTCGCCACCCAAGGGGTTGTATAGGAAAAATATTGCAGGGTAAATGTTTAGCTGTACAATGGACAATAGATGGCGATTGAAATTCTTCAAGAAATGAGTTGTGGTCGATGTCGATTCAGCTTGATCTTCAACAAATCACCTTGGGAATAAATAAAGATGTCAGACACGACCATATTACACATCCATCTAAATTCAAAGTCTCATCTGGACGTGACAATCTGCCAAATAATTAGCTGATTGAGAACAATTTTTTTTTGTCTTCGAAGATGAACTTTATTCAGTGAGTCCAATATACTCGTAATTTGTATTAAATATATTCGATTCTCAATAAAGCAACCTCAAATGAAGAGTTAAACACTAATATTTCAATATGTGATTATTATTAATAAGTAGTAGACTTATTAACTGAATTTATATATTGAAGAATGCAAAAACTTACTAACCTCACTTGTCAATTTAAATTTAAAAAAAAATTTAATAAAATCTTAATCTGACAGACTTTTCTAGTACTCTTTTTAATTTTTTCGTTTTATTCAAGCACTAGCTAAAATTCCCAAGACGCCTTTTTTTTGAAGAACATCATTCTGTTTATGAATGAGGAGAGTTTTCAAAAATTGTGTCGAACATTTACCAATAGAAATGCAAATCCCAACTTTCCTTCATTATTCTCGACTACTGAGGTTGTTTGTGATGTCTTACTGGTTCCATTCAGAAAGGTGGCTCTTTTCTTATAAAATCAGCGCCGGAATGCATATACTAATAACGGAGTTTCATATATGCGAACAATATCCCAAAAATAATCTAATTCGAAATTCCTACATTGAGAGTTGCTCGTGATTGCTTCAAATACCTGAAATATATCTATATCTCATCCCTCGTCGTTCCACTTCAACCTCAAGAGGTTTAAGGAAAACCGGAACTTTCTTGAACTACCTTAACTTTGGGTACCATGGAGTTCAATAATTACTATAAGCGATAACCTGTAGGAGTAAAATCAGCCAAAAAATATACCTCAAAACTTTCATTAGTAAGAAAGAATATATCGATATTCAAGAAAAGTGAGCACATTTTTCAATTTGAACCTTAAACGATGTATAAATATGAAACAGAACAAATATAGATAAAGATACATGATTTCATGTCTTTTGTATCTTCGAAACTCAGAACAAGTTTATTACTCTTCAACTTCCAGTTGTTTTTATCTTCAGACTACGATCAGTGAAATATGACTCTACAACTGAAGTGTTATCTTTCTACAATCACAAATATTAGGCTCACGTAGCCTTATTTTGTGATCAAAGTCACATAAGTGTGCTCTCGTCAGGAAACAGTATATGGATCCATCGAGAACACCAGCATTAATGATGATAAGACCTTAGAAATATCGAGTGGAATTCCTGAGAATTTTCATGTTTTTCAACTGCTTCAATAGAAATTATGATCTTTGTTTCCGAAAAATGTTATGGTCTCTTACTAGTTCAAGTAACTATTCAAGAATAAATGAAATAAACGACTGAATGGTAATTCATTGGAGGATTGTTCTTACTAATATTTGACTGGGACTCTCTTAAAATTTTTGTTAGCGTGGATAAAATTAATATCTCTGAGCGTTCAGTAACAGTTGAGTCAGCTTTGGTCATAATATTATCTTCATTCTCAATTTTATTGTCCATCATTCATTCAAAAAAAAATCAACTACTTCTCCATGAAAAAAGGTTTCTTAGTTTTTAGCTTTTGACAGTATTGCATTGATATTTTATAAATTTGTACGCAAGTACTTTGTTCAGATATTATCAATACTTGAACCCGCATAAACTGAGAGGGGTTCAAAACTACTTAGCAAAGATGAAAGAGATAAGACTCAACATGGGTTGTCTTTTCTCCGAATGGTGAACTCCTTTCGAAATAAACTGACTATGAACTGAGCTCTGCTCGGGCATTATAATTCATTTAATTTTTCATTTGATTCATGAAAATGTATATGTCGTGGATTATTTGTTTGTTGAGATAGATTTCACCTCTTGGACATATTTCATCCTCTCTGACCGTCTCGGATATTTTATCCTGTGAATCTTATCTAACAGGAATCAATTCCACAAGTATACAATCAGACATGATAATTTATATTATTCTCATTGCTTCAATTTTTTACCTCCTCGCTAGCCATTTAACATAATTAGTCTGGTTCGCATGTACTCAATTTAGCTCTTTTTGGTAACATTTTTCAGCCCTGTCCAAAAATTACGACCAAGGTGTCATTCGATTCGTATTTTTGCCTAGAAAGTTTAAGGAAAGGTCCGAAAACGCGCCGATA
>WOGN01005088.1:0-13512 GCA_015342105.1 Leptinotarsa texana | reverse complement strand
ACAAATAGGAGAAGTGCCATGAATTCTTTATTTTTCAAAGGGTTTGTTGCATACAATAAATTACCAAATGAGATTGAATCTAGTCCATCATTAAGTAATTTTAAAAAAGTTATTGAAATGCATCCACAATGCTAGATAGAATAAAACTTGGTAAGTAGTATTTGGTAAGTAGTATTTGTATGTTTCTGCTTTTAATCATTCTATTGGAGCTGCACCTATATTGCTATGTTTTTTTAATAGTATATATCGTTATTTTTCAAACCAAAAATTTTTATTTCCTATTTCTATGTTAGTAATATGTTTCATATAATATTGTGTATTAGGATTACCTATTTCAATAAATATATTCTTCTTCTTCTATCTTTCGAAGGGAAATATCATCGACAGTAAGCAGCGTTAGTGAGGCGTTTGAAGGCCAAAATTGCAAATAAACGACCACATATGGCAAAGAAAAAAATTGTTTCATCAAGATAACGCATCGTGTCACAAATCAATCAAAACTTTGGCAAAACTACATGAATTTAATTTCGAAATGCTCCCACATCTATCGTATTTGCCAGATTTGGCTCCCAGGGACTATTAGCTTTTCACAGACCTCGCAAAAATGCTCACCCGTCAGCAATTTCGCTCGAATGAGGAGGTGATGCTGAAACTTAGGCCTGTTTTGAGGCAGAAGATAAATCGTTTTACAAAAGTGGTATGGAAATATTGTTTGGCTCTTCATGGAAATTACGTTGATAAATAAAGCTATTGTAAACAAAAAAAAAACGCGTTTTCTCTCTTAGGCCCGGGACTTTCCAGCCCATGTATTATGTAAATAATGCATGTATATATTATGTAGCCTCCAGAAATTCACAAAAAAGCACATTCATAGTAATTTAAAAATAATTAAAACAAATGGTAATGCGTTCATAAACAAATCAGGTGTCTATAATGCAACTATAGGTGAGTGTCATAATCGTGTGAGTGTGTCTTAATCGTGTAAGTATTGCAGTAAGTCTATGTATTGAGAATCACATGTTAAAAGTTAAGACCTCGTTAATTCTTATATAGCTCGCACAAGTTTCGACTTCTGAGGGGTGCGATAGCTATTGGGGTGCGTTAAAACACCAATTTATAGTGTTGAAGTCTTCTTTGTCCTCACAGTCACGTTATATTGATGTATGGCAGTACTAAAACTGGTGAAAATAAATATTGCATTGATAAAGGTTAGGATTTTCCCCTTTTTCGTCTTCAACTAACCACTGGATAATGTCTGTGTTTTCGTTTATTTTTCATAAACCTGAAGTCAAATTGATCAGCCATAATTTTAATGGAAACATTCACGGTTGATTTCTCCAAGTTTCAACTTGTGAAATATATCTAATCATTTCTGGCTTCTTGTACAAAAATTAGGACGAAGAGAGAATAAAAAATCACCGTATGTATTTTTAACAAAGTGAATATCAAGAATTGCGGTGGACACAATTTCAGTACGGCCCTGTATATTATATCCTGAAGCGGTAACACGGTCTAACGTCGGACTTCACAGAATCCCCGCTGTTAGTTGTATCTTTTTATTTGATGAAGTTCAGCAGTGTCAGATAAATCCTCATAATTTTGGTCAACATGGTGAAATATACTGTGTGTTAAACCCAAAACTGACCCCTCTATAGGCGAGCATAATAAATCATTTCAAAACTAATTAATATCCAAAAATTCAAAAGACTTTGTCAAAAATCATGGAATAACTGGAGTATTTTAGTTTTCTGTATTAAGATTTTATGACTTGACAATATTAATGTAACGTTCCGTTTTTCCATTAGTAATTTCATATTGCTTGTGACACAATTTGACCACAAAATAAACCTTTTCCTTTTCAATCTCAAATTGTGAACTATAACATACCCATTATCTAAATTCTTATTTTTATTTTCACAGATCTGGCATTCTTTTGAGCAGTCTTCGATAACGCTACCAAACAAATATAAGTCGGAATATTAACATTCAACAGCCTTATTATTTGTTTTGATTATTTTATTCCCTATCACGGTTAGGAATGCAAAGAAACTTCATATAAATATTCTTCTTCTTTTGTTCAGTTGCAGAATCCATTTTCAAAGAGAAATGTTATTGAGTCAGGGAATTCATTTTTACCGTGTAAGGTCAAGTTAGAAGTTAGACACACACACACAGAGAGAGAGAGAGAGAGAGAGAGAGAGAGAGAGAGATGTATATTTTCGTCATTCTTAGAATCGGAGGACTTTGTTTAAATGTCTATTTTATTAGGTTAGTGAAGAGTTTGAACTTTGAGCTGGTACCGATTTGATGTAGATAGAATGAAATTGTGAAACGGTCTTTCTGTGCTTAGCTTTCTAAGTAAGAACGTCTAGTGGTGACGTCTAGTGGTGACAAAATAATTAAATACTTTTGATAGTCATCTATATAACCGGATTTCAAATATAAGGTAATTATGGCTTGTAAATTGAATAGGGATGATACTGAATAATGTTATGAAGTTGTGAATTCAAGCTAACCATAGAATCAATTGAAATTTTTTTGACAGTAGTTTTTTTATTCTAGTTCTGCCAAGTTGGATTAAATAGGAAAGTGAATCGTAAATTAAATGGGACATTGAGTCGTAAATTGAGTCGTAAATTGAATCGATATTGAGTCCTAAATTGAGTCGTGAATTAAATAGAGAAAGAATCGGAGAAACTGATACATAAAAACTGAACCTAACATTCAGGCAAAAGTGAGGTGTAAATAAAAAAAATATATATTGAGAGGACGAGACCATAATTGGTTGACAGTCCAATAAGGGAGTATGGAGATCTATCGGAGACTGCCAGAGTCCTGGATCACCTGAATTGGAGAAGTCGGAGTGGGAGATTACCACTCTTTGGTTTTCAGTTCTATTGATGGTTTCAAATAAGATTTCCATAGGATATTGTAAGGTTTAATGCATTAAACCCTTTGGTAAGTCCTTATATTAAAACTCTTATCGAGGCCATCATCGGATAAAAAAAACTCATTCTGAACCAGCCACTATCTGATTCCCTTGTACAAGTATCAGTCATATTTTTTATATTCATTTTATTAAATTTTTCTATTGAACCGTTGTTCTTTGTTTTATTGGGAGTCTGGAAGTGTCTGATATCCCTGTGTAGCAACGTTGATCTACAGTGACGAGTGTTGAAAAGGGTGCCCTATTTCTATACAATTCTGTAGATGGCGTCCATATAAGGACTTGGTTTTGGTAACCCTTTTCAGCACCCAGTATTGAGCTTCTATAAAGAATAGGAGAAACGAACCACGCTCTTGTCTCTACAACAACCACTGCTAGTCGTGGCACTTGTATCGTTATCTTGCTTCGAGTTCAGAAGTGAGTAAGGTAATGTTACACTACGTTGGATTCTTCTATTCCTTTGTACGTTATGATTGTTGCCTTGGACAGGCTCGTTTAATTAAAAATTGAAGTTGTGTAACTTTGTCTTTTCCGCAAAGAGATCCATCAGAGCGATAATGGTTTGCAAAAACAATATGGTGCGGCATTATGAAAGTCCCACCAATTATTGATGACCATTTTCCAATCACAATCCAACCTGAAAAACGTATCATGGTGAATAACGATACAGTCACTAGCAGTGTACAGACTTGCGACGTCAATGACTCAGAAAACCTGTGTGATGTAAAATTGAACTTCGAAAATAAGTTTACAGTTTTGTAAGAAACAAGTGAACATGTTTTGAATGATAAATAGAGGTTTTATTGCCATCTGAAACCTGCTTGCCATAAATCAACATTCTGTCAAGTGACACAAATTTCATCTTTTATATCTGCCTATTATTTTCTTTCATACATCACCCGTTTTTTGTTGAGAGTATCAAATAATAGAAACTCAATCGTTGAACAGTCTTCTTTTCTTCCATAACAATTCAGATATCGTCAGACAGCAGCGCTATCCAACTTATTCAAATAAGCATTGTGTCCACTTCCATTCAAAAGACAGAATACACAACACTTGAAAAGATAAACCAACACTGTCCAATAATATATTCAAGCAGCTATTGCATAAAGAAATCAACGAACGGTGCTACCTGAGATATGCCAAATTACATAATTCGACTGCATATTGAGCTGTCAGTCGATAATCGAATTTCAATCGCTTAGTTAATCTGCATTATCATCATTATCCAAATTTCGTAGATTGTAAACAGTGTTGCCAACCCGTTACAATCGTTTTCCGCAAGGTTGATATAGAAAATCCGATAATAAATTCAATGGAAAATGGACACATGGACAAAAAACCCTCTGTACCTGAAGCTTCAAAATTTCAGTTATATGCAACTGCGGTAAACATGATCCTGCAGACCATGCAGTAAAACAGTTACTGATTCAAACACAATAATAATTCGTCATTTGGATCTGTTGTAAGGAACGAGAATTGCCGAATTTATTGGAACTATTCGTTCCCCATCCTCAGGCTCATACAAGCTAATAAGCCTGATGTAGTCCTTCTCGACCACCAGAGCAAAACGATATTTCTCGTGGAGTTTTCAGCTCCTGGCGAGACGAATATCGTCAGAAAAGAGGAGGAAAAATGGATAAAATATCGAAATTTTCTCTTCGAACTCAGCAGACTTCTCTGCGGAGTTCTGCCTCTGAGGCAGAAATCTTAGCCGGACAGATGCAGAAGGCTGTTATTCTTGGCTCACTGCGCTTACTCAGGACACATGATTCTCGAACCCAATGATCACTTACCACACGGTGTGGGGAGTGGTCACTGGTTGATAATGCTGGCGCACCCTCCCGAATGTATCAGGGCTTCGGGGGATATGGCCTGACCAGCGCACACTACGGAAAAAAAAGAGATAAAGTATATCTTAATTGTATGTATATTAATTGAAAAAACGAGTGGGTGGAGTGTCAGCTAAAGCTGTTTCTCAGCTCATATAAGCTAATTGAAAAGAATACGAAATGCTAAATCTACCGACTACAAGTCCAGCGTAGGATTACCAACTTCAATAAGAAATGCTCTCCTTCATAAAAATTACCATTGTTGCAAAAAATATGTAACAAAAATAATGTGTCCGGTGGTATTTGTAAAAAGTAATTATCACAGTGTTCAAATTAATTTTTTAGAATATTCAATATCTACAACTTAACTAGGAATTCTTTTCAATAGAAATAAATCTTTATCTTTGCAAGAAAACAATATGTTTTAGAAAATCTTGCAATTTGACGTTTCTAATGGTTATTACAAATATTATGAGACTTATTTGCTTGAATTGATTAATAATCAAAAGTTTCCATCAAATACTCATTTAAATAATTTGCCAGAAAACATTTCAAATAAAGATGTTTCTGAATGGAAAATCAATAAAAATATCTTATTATGAAAAAATATAACTCAGATCAAACAAATATAATTCAAATATTGAATTCAAACAATTCTTTCCTTGTACACGGTTACTAAATTCGAAAACACCAAATAATCTGTTGGATCAATATTTGTTTCATTGTTTTGTTCTATCTTCCGTTTTCATAACTTTTCTACGATCGGTAATTGGAACAGGGAGTATAAAAGAGCAGAAGAGGTTTTTTGACCGTGGGCTACATGAAAAACTCAACACTGAACGCCAATTGGCCTGAGAAAAAGTGGCAGAGTGTTGAATGAACAAAAAATCTACAAAACCACAAAACTCAAAAATATACAGATTTCGCGTATTTTGCGCTTTGTTGGGAACTTCACATAAACCTAAATCATTACAAAACTGCACTGACGATTTCATAAATTTCTCACATCAACCTGTTAACTGTCTGTTCACTTGTTGCCAAAGAGAACCTGAAGTAATTATAATGATAATACCGATCCAGGTATTATTTGAATGATGAAAAAGTCACAAGTTCTACACGACATTTACATAATTTTTAGTGGGGTGCATCGCATTAGTAGTATTCACTGGTTGAAAGCTATTGACCTGCCATATTTTTCAAAAAAATGAAGCAACAGATTATTTGCTGTTTTGCTCTATCTTATGTCTCCATCATTTTCGTAGAAAAGCTCGAAAATATCATTTTTCAGAGGAAAATATATGATAACAATGTGTGCTTGCTTAGGGCACATGATTCTCGGACCCAATGATCACTTGCGTTACGGTGTGAGGCATGGTTGTTGGTTAATCGTGCTGACGCTTCCTCCCGAATGAATCAGTGTTTCGGGGGCCTCACCAATGCAAACTTAGCTTAAAGAAATATTTATAGTATCATAAAATACAAAATTACACACAAATGGGCCAAAAAACAAAGCCCAAAAAACAAGTAAAAAAACATATGATACAAACAAATTTGCTGAGATTTATTCAATTTAGCTGTCATTCAGGATAACCTCTTCGAGATTTTTCTTGACAGTAGGGGCAGATGAATTATGATAATCTGGGGCATATTATTCAGCAGATGAAATACTAAGTAAGAGAAGGATGCGTCGAAAAATGTATTAAGATGGACAGGAATAGAAAATTCATCATTTATGTTTCTCAGTGATCTGTTGTGAAATCCTCGCCTTGAACTATTCTACTGGTGGTCCGGAAGTCAATATCTTGTTGACAAGACAAGAGTGGAGAACAAAACGCGTTTCTTCCAGTGTCAACAGTTGCAATTCCATGATATGGGGGGTGATATGAGCTTTAGGAGAAACCGCTTTCATGACATGAATGAATTGATTTTACATTTTTTGCAATCTTGCAAGCCTTTTTCAACATAGTTGAAAATCATTTTTCAGTAGTAGTGTCCAGATCCCGGGGACCATTCAAATATTATGTTAACACTGTAAGGGGATCTTTACTTTGCTTATTTTTGATGAAATGGGGGTGATGGGATCTAAATGGTGATCACACCAGCAATTGTTATTTACTTTTTTACATATATGACAACCTTCATTTTTATGATTGAAAAACTGAAAATGCATATAATAAGATTTACGTAAGCAAGGAGGGGGAAAGGTAAGGGCTACGATTTCTTTTGCTGACAAGAGTGGTGGACGGAAGATAATTGAAATAAATATTTGTTTGAAGGTGGTTGACAATGTATCATGGTGTATTTCATCAGTTCGGACTTCCATTGTCTAATATAATAGTCTATAAATAGTCAGATCTCGGAGAAATAAGTCCAGTTATCACTCGAAGACGATTGTGGATACTAACAATCGAAACGTCTTGACATAACTTGGTTTGAAATCTTTTAATTTTTTATTTTTCATTTTCTGTTAATAATAATTTTAATTTTTTATTTTTCAGCTTTTATTATTATTCCAATTTTTATTTGTTTGCTTGTTGTTTGTATGTTATTTCTTTGTTATTTCAGTTTTTCGTTCAATGAAATTGTTGTTTTTGGTTATTCTTATTAATTTTTTTATTGTTTTTTTCAGGGTTTTCATATTAATTTATATTATATAAGACAATGGCCCTTCGTTCAAAGGCGGATAGTTTTTTGAGGTTTAGATAGGTTCTCTTTACGATGACACCTAATTGGTCAGAGATTTTGTGCTGCTGGTCAAAAATAACACCAAGACATTCAGATTCAGAATGTACCCTGAGGTACGCTATTATTGACAGTTATGACAAATTATGATCGGTCGAATAGATAGGCTTTGATTCAGTATGAAACTCGACCATTGAACCCATAGTAATGGAGTTAGGCAATTAGGCAGTCAAAGTTGACGGTATCAAAAGCCTTTGACATATCCAATAAGGTGAACAATACCCCTTCTTGGTTGATTAGGACCTTGACATTGCATAGTTTGATCAGTAATTCGCAAAAAGAATGTAAATGAACAAATAAACTGAAATATCATGTAGTTTAGTCTTTGCTGCCACTTTTGATATTATCTACTGCATCTGCAGACGAAACATCAGACAGATCATGGCTAATAAGTCCGAAGACATCAAATAATCTGCTAGATATTTCTTCAAGTGTTCTGTCCTATCTCCTGTCTGTCACTTCTTCACAAGAAAGGCTATTTTTATATAGCAAAGATCGATCGGTAATTCGTACAAAAGAAGCTGTTCGATCTGTTTTGAGTATTCATCTCACTGCGTGGAAACACGTAGATTTCGCATATTCAAGGGGTACGTACTATTTATATTTCGAGAATAGCAAATGATAACAAACATTTTTTTAATGAAATCGGCTTCATTGTTTTCCTCAATATTCCCATTGATGATCAATACACTGTTTTATCTGTTCAAACTATTTGTCAAAGCAAAATTTTTCCATTCCTCTTGAGACACCTCCAAAACATGATTTTTGAACGCTTCAACTGCTTTTTCGGCGCTCGTAAATCGTTTACCACGCAGTTTATCTTTGATATTTGAAAACAATAAGAAGTCATTGCGTACCAAATCCGGACTGTATGGAGGATGTGTCATCAATGCAATGTTTTGACTGCTCAAAAACTCACCTTTTTCACGAGATGTGTGAGAGCTCGCATTTTCATGATGAGAATGATTCATCTGCAGCGGTTAGTTTAACTGCCTGACATTTAACTGCCTGACATTTGTCTGCCGAAAGTCTTCTATGAAGACTTTCGGCAGACACATGTCCTGTACCACTCAGAATTGCCGTTCTGCGTTGTTCAAGCGAAACAGTGATCACATGACCCATTCGGTCAAAGAAACAGGCGACCATTTGCTTCGCTGTGCTTCTTCCACATACAACTCTTGTTGGATTTAGCTCGTCTTGGAATATCCATACGGTTGATTGCTGTTTTGTTTCCAGCTCATACGCATATATACATGATTCGTCATCTGTCATAATTTTATACATGTATTTTGGAGCACCACTGTCAAACTTCCAAAGCGAGCCTTCTCATTGAGCGATTGATAAATTATAGGATTAATTTAATCCACGTCGAAAGTTATGAAAAATAATCAAATTCCCAATTTTTTTAATCAAATTAATTTTCTTAACTCACTGTAAACAGCACTTGTACATCAAAACGTTGTGAGTACGTGTATGTCACAGTCTAAGGTGTTGCCACATTTTACCTATTGACACTAGTGTTGCCAATTCCCGAAATAAAAATAGTCCCACATCGTATCGGCAACGCCGCATGTGAACCTTGTTCATCACAAAACTGCACCGATTCTACGATTCCATCAATTTTTTTCAACAACCTTTCAACGTCCCCCGAAGATATATCGAAAAGCGCCTGCTTACTTGTTGATAGAAAGTCAACTGCAAGTAATTATAATCATAATAGCGGTCCAGGTATTATTTGAATAATGAAAAAGACACAAGTTCTTTACGACATTTACATAATTTTTAGTGGGGTGCATCGCTTAGCAGTCTTCACTGGTTGATAGCTATTAATCTTTCATTCAGAATTCTGTGTAGAACAGTAAAGTACCTGCTACCTAATTAACATAGTTTTACATAAGCGTGCTCCACAGTGTGAATATATTCTCTCCATTATTAAATAATACATAACGCCGATTGTTGTTTATGTACATATCATATTCATGATATTCATGAGTTGTTATAAATTAACCACATTAATTTTGATTATCCCGTATTGAATGGTTGTTATTATCCGCGTATAATGATACAGGTAGAAGCGCAATCTGTCTGAAACAGTCGAGACACTTTTTACAATGAGCCAATACGGACTTTTGAACTTGCTCACGTCTTTGATTATGATGAGTTGACAAAGTTGGGCGTGCATTTATCATCGATCATTTTTAATTCTTCATTGGTTTTTCCGCAACTCATACAGGACGTTCAGTCGTCTGTTTACAGTACACGTTGCAGAGAGGAGGAAAACGATTTCCTAATTGGCGGAGGACGTTGTAGGTAACACCGTCAGGCGATAATTATACTTCGTCAAAATAATAATTGCATTCACAGGGTGTCCTACCTATCAGTGATGCAGTCATCACTGTTTTTTCGAAACATCTCATATTTTTTTAACATTTCGGAGACATGTTGCTGAGCCGTTTCGTCAAATTGGTGCTGGTGGGACACTACAAAAAGTGTTTTGAAATATTAATTACAAACTAAAATTTTTAGAACATAATACATGACTGATGAGAGTGATAAAAATTAGTGAACAAAATGGAGTGCCTTCAACTAATGGGTTTTTTGATTTGTGTAACAACCAGTGCATATGAAAGTCATTTTTTCGAAAGTATTTATTGTCCCGCATAATTTAATGTCTATATGAAAACAGTTGTTTTGAGAAGGCTTTTTCTTCCAGGACACGTCGTTGTCTATAGTCGTTTACCTTCAGTTCCTGGGTCAGTTGAATTTTGTACGGCTACAAGCCCAAGTCACGACGCAAAAGTCGCCAAGTTGTGGACTGCGAAATGCTGACTCTTATGAACTCTCCCAAATACCAGCGATGTCGTCTAATTCTTCCAACAGAAGTTTGAAGTAGTAGAAGAGTTTTTGAAGAAACATGAATGTAGGCTACATGAATATATAGGCAAATGACTATGTGATCCACCAAAAACCATTTAATGGTAGAATTTGCATCATTTCCACCATTTTTGTTAGTCTAAATTTTTCCATTTTTCTCCATCCCGTTTCATGGGAGCCACCCCCATAAATCAGCTATTGAAGACACGATTTTAACAAACTCAGAACTCAACATTATTCAAAATAGATGTTGTGTGATTCCCAAAAACGCCTCCGTTAGCGACTCACATCTTTTTTTAATGACAAAACACAAACACTACAGGAAAATCCTTGAGGCGCTCTCCATAGGAAGTTTATTTCAAATAAACGAGCTTCCCCAGTTGAAAGAATTCTCAAAGCATGAAATTCGAGGTGTACTGAGTTGACCTCTAAACTATGAGCAGCCGCAGTCCGTCGCGTATTTCTGATATATACCTCTCTTGGTGGAATCAAATATGTCAAGTCACTTGAATACCTCCCGTGAAAGTATCTATAGAAAAGAGACACATCTCCAACCTTTCATCGATGTTCTAGGCTATCAAGGTTGCACGAAATGTTAGCGTCTCCAATTAGGCGGATGGTTCTTTTCTGAATGGAATACAGCAACTTCAGGGTATGTTTGGAGGCAGAGCTCTATACATGAGACCAATACTCCGAAGAAGATCTAATATGATCTTTATAAAGCATCAAAAGTTGCTGTGGTGTGTATAGTTTTCTGGTTCGGAACGGTGTTCCAACTTTTTGAGAAGCAGCCTTTGCAATTCCAGCGACATGATTGTGCCACGATATATTGGTGTCCATTGTAACCCACAACAATCTTATCGAAGCAGGAAGCGGAATTGTTTGTCCTGACATCATTATATTCGGTTCAGAGAAATTCATCTCTTTGTAGAAACCCGATGCTTGGGTTTTTGTGACATTGATTTGAACCTGGTTGATTTCAACCCATTTCGAAATCACTTCTAGATTCTCATTAAGATAGGCAATCTCCTGCTGCCGGTGAAGATGTTCCTCCATAGCTGATGTCCTGGAATCCAAATGGAAATGCAGCAAAGCAATATAATGGATTCTTGTTTTTTCCAATAAATCGTTGATATACAATAAAAAGAGGGTTGGTGACAATACGGATCCCTGGAGAACACCAACTTTAATGGTGTTACTTTTATTGAACATTTTTTCATAAACAAGGCTATAATCTGGTAGCTACATTCAATAGGCTATCTAGCATTTGGAAATCAACATCAGATTTTGATATTTTCCAATAGAAATACCATTGATGAAACATTGATGAAAAACTAGTTTAGGAGTTATGAGAATGTCTTTAAGTGAGACACATCATGTTTAACTTTCCTCTCCACAATTCACTTTTCAATACTTATCAAATATACTCTCAATACAGAGGTTTTGGAGTATACTGTATCTGAATATGGAAGCTACTTTCATTTATACTGTCTAATTTTTGCGTAAATGCACTACTGTTCGTAAAACAGCTCGCAAATGTAAAAATGTATATTTTTTCTTGATCAAATTGTAGTATTTTGATGGGTATCAACTCTCCAAAATTGGTCTGAATTGCAACAACAAAGATATGGGAAGGTTTCCATTGTAAAATGGGACACTTCATATGGCTCGATAAGCTTTATATGGCGTAATCTCCAAACCGAAAGACAATCCCTAGAGTTCTGAATTCCTGTAGAGGAAACATAATTTCCTTGACAGCAGTGTTGAAAACTTGTGACAAAACCACAACTCACAAACTCTTCGAATAGATTCAGATCAGTATTGAGACGAAGCGTCACATGATTGAAAAAACCAGTAGCCTTTTGATCGCTATTGGACCTCTTTTTTGTAATAAAATAGTTATTCATGTATTATTTATGTATCATCTTTTCCACCAACCGATTTCTTTGAGTGTTTGAAGTCCTGACCCCTGACCCCTGACCGCTCTGGATTGAATGATTCCATACAGTCCATCTCATCTCGTGTTTTCAGAACTTTTGCTGAAAAAATCATTACCTATTTCCTTTGTAGTAAATGTTCAAGAGGTAGCAAAAACGTATGTGACTTTCTGGATCCTCAACTAGCGTCCGTGCAAAGCTGATTGTTAAATACTTGAAACTGGAACATTAAACGGTTGATGATCATGTGTTTGCCAATTTTATGCCAAACTAACTGACTATTATAAGACAACAAGTTATAGCTGAATCAGCAGTCAAGCTGATAATAACACTGATGATCTTCAAACATGACTCTTACCAAGGTCAGAAATAGATGAACACTACAATCGAGCAGACCACGATCATAATCTTCATGTGATTCTGGCGTTGAATCTGGTCATTATTACGCATTGGTCAAAGACGAAACGGAGTGGTTTAAGTTTGACGATAGTCTGGCAATATCTTGAACTTATCGGACTCTCTGAAGACACAGAGGACATTGGCAGATCAAGATCTTCAGATGATGTGGAGCTGCAGGTTTTTCCGGGTTTTTCTGTAGCTGAAAAAGAAAATGCGCCATTAGAATCAAGACGACCCGGAGTACCGAAAAATGTTTGTTGTTCCATAATTTCTTGATTTGTATTACTTTTTTCTTTAATATATTATTTGAATGAGTATTTTCAATACCTATTCACGTCAATCGCTTTTTCAAATTGAAAAAATATATATAATCAGCATAAAATTACAACACAATTATTACAAATGAGCCTTAGGAATGAATCGACGTTCGAGATTCGAAAACTGGACCCTGATTATCAACTTTTTAAAACAATTCCCTAGAAATAAAGCACAGCACTGTGGAAAAAAATGCCCATTTTTCTGAAGCGTCAGCGCGCCAATGCTTACTAAGAAATGGGTGTGTTACACCTTACCCAGTTCACATAATCACTTAAAGGTTTCCGATACCAGCGTGGGCATGGAACACATCGACAAAAATAATCCTTCTTATGAAATGACACCTGCTTTTTTTTGCCATCCGCCGTCATCGAATAGGATAGGTGAGTGTAGAAGAAAGTTGGGTTAACAGATTGCCAGAATCAACGGAATTCGAATGTTAGACAAAGTTTATTCACACCATACA
>WOGN01005087.1:0-13513 GCA_015342105.1 Leptinotarsa texana | reverse complement strand
AAAATTTCCGTCCTTATCCTTATGTCCTTGGGTGTGAGAAAAAAAGGAACACAACCTATTTACCGACCTAGTCGGTGTCATAGGCGGGTTAGAAAGGCATGTGGAAATGAATAAACTAACCGATTATTAAAAGTATAAATAAATTGTTCAATTTATAACAAAGCAAAATTGTATCGTAACAACAGAATAAACAAGAATGTTTTCCTTCAAACATGTGATGGGAATGGCCGATTCTTGACGAAACTCCATGAAGTATTCAGATTATACTTTATTGAGACTTCCATTGAACACTTTACAAAACTGCAACACATGTTTCACTACATAATAATTTTCTCAAGCGTGTTCATTCTAACTGAATTCTACCTCCTCAGTGCTTCAAATAAATTACAAGTTTGAATTATACGAGTATGGCTTTCTACCTACATGATGATTAATGATTTTGTTTGAGTTCACGTTTGAGATAATCACCGATTTAAACAGGAGAAAAACAAATTTACAAAGAAACTCATTTAAATAAACATGTAATGAAATGAAATTACCTGAATCTACACATTAGAAACTAGATTCATTGAAGGATAATTATTCAGGTTTATTAATTTCTTCATTGGATATAACTCTCACATTTATTGATTTCAAGCATTCAAAAATATTTTTATGAATGTAACACGTCATAGTTGTGATTGAATTCATGTCTCTCTGTCAAAATATTTTTTGCAAGTGAAAAATTGGTCTTCACATTCAAGAAACTACTCTTATGTTTTTTATCCTTTGGAAAATGGTTCCCACCGTTTGGCCAATATAAATGTATGGACTTATATATTCCTGAAATTTTATTTTGTTTATGAATGAATTCATAAACTACCTGATAAGATATCTCAAACACACAACTATAAAAACAATTTTCACACGATATTTTTTAACGATTACTATTTTCAGATACTATTGATAGTACTGAATTCAGCGCTTTTCGTCATGGCTCTCTACGATATGTTTTTCGCAAGACGAGAGGGAGGCGATCCTACAACGGTGTCAGTACCAGCAGAAGCAACTACATACGGGAATCCAGGTTTCAGGGATCCAAGGTCAAATGGTGAGTATTAAGGCATATCAGAGTAATTCTTTAAGATTGACCTACGTCAGGGTGCTGCTGTCAGAGCATGATCAATTTTTTCTTCAGTTGGTAAAGTTTGCTGAGCTCAGTTACAATGTATACGCTTTTACAATTCAATAAACAATAAATCACATACTATTAAATATCATCCTTTGGTTTTACACATAAAAACGTATGATAAAATAGTTATTGTTTGCGATATCAGAGATAACTCTTATTTGGATGATAAAAATATGAAGTGGAATAAACACACAGTATAACAAAAAAATTGACAAGCAAATTCAAATACTTTGAAAAACTTATCTGGAATCATACACCTGAAAATGATATACAATGCCTCATTTCAGGCTGATCTGTTATATGATATAATCACTTAGGATTGAGTAGAAAGCATTCTGAAATTGATTACCAAAATCATATTGAGTAAACCAAGCGCCCAAACAATAACCTCTATAACGAATCTGAACTAATGGATATTTGTTAAAAGTGCAGCTATCCTTATTTTTATGTTTCTTTGCATATTTCGTTCTATCCAAATATCACTTTCTACCAATGTATATTCCTTCATATTTGTCATTTTTTATTTTTTTTGTATTTTTTAAGCAAATACATATTATTATTATTATTATCAGTTCCTGAAGGTTGTGATGGACGAGCTCTATCCCCAAACTCTTGATACATCTGGATGGGCAGCATTATTAACCAATGACCACTTCCCACACCGTGAAGTGAGTCATCATGAGCCATATCATACAAATGGGTAGTAGGGAATAATAGCGAAAGTGAAATGCAGAAAAGAGGGGGACTGAAGGAATTCCCTTGAAATACACCTCTTCTGAAAGTGACACACTCTTTTTGGTCTATAGTCTAACCAGATGTTATGATGAAGTGAATCCGCCAGAGTGATATAAGTTGTTCAAGGCATATATCTCACTATTTTGTCGGATACTGCAAGAAATTCAAGCGAGGGCATGATCTTGTATCAAACATTGGTATTCGACCCAAGTCTAAGAGAAGTAACAATTATATTGTTTATAATAATAATAACAACAAAAGTAATAATAATGATGATAACAATAGTAATCAGGTGTAATCTGGAAAGTAAATAATCTGGAAAGATATCTAAGAACACCCGCAGCCACTCAACTTAGACACTCCAGCCCTAGCGCAGTTCGAAGCATTCAACAGAGAGCTTCGACAGCCTGAGCTCAATGAACTGCGCAACCCGAAAACCCCGGATTACGTTCGAAGAGCCCTTATGGATTCCAAGAACTTTGCTGCTCCAGGCGCAGATGGGCTGAATTAGTTTGTCTAGGGTCGGTCCGTTCTCATCCCCAAAAGTGAAGATTTGTCGATTCCTAAGGATTACAAACCGATAACATACTTGAATTCGTGTTATAAGTTGTTTACAAGAATCTTATATACACACGAATACTCACCGCACTTGACCGAGTGTTCGAACAGATATGTGAGCAGAAAGGGTCGAAGAGAGGAGTCGCTGGATGTGAAGAAAACCTGCTCGTCGATAGATGTGTAACGCAGGACTTGATACAATATAAGCGTAACCTCTCTATGGCCTAGATCGATCACCGTAAGGTATTTGATGCAATATCGCATGAACTTATCTTGCATTTGCTCAGATGCCTTGCGGTACTCGACAAAATAGTGGAAGATTACACGCATACTAACGGTATGGAATTCGTGATAGACAAATGTGCAATGGTCAATCTCAAACGAGGACGGATACTACGGAGAGGATGTGCAGCTCGTAGATGGAAGCATCCTACACCATTTGGATGCCGGAAAGAGGTATACTTACCTAGGGGTGGAACAATGCCACTCACAAGAGGTAATAGCAGTCTTACTCTACTCGTTTGAAGTAGTGCAGCGGGAAGAGCTGTATCAACTGGACGTAAAGACCCGAAAAATGATGCATCTCTATAGAGATTTGCATCCCAAATCGTCCGTTTCACGGTTGTACTTTCCCCGTTGACTTTTGAGACTGGAGTGTCTACATGACAGAATTGTACTGGATATGGCCTGTAAAGTCATCAGGAGTTCGGATCCCCTTTTCTGCATGAACCATGACCATGAGAGAGCACGAATTTGAGAATTTCTCTTTAGGGCAGCTGCCCGAGCAGCTGATGAACTCGGTTTGGTTTTCGACACTGAACGAAGTGTCCACAACTCTGTCACCGAGTTGGAACCCGATCAGCAAAAAGCTCATATAAAAGCCGCAGAGATCACCTCACTTCTGCGGATAAGCCAGTGCATGGGGGCTTCTTCAATAATATTGGAGACCTTGGGTTATCAAAGCGCCTGACGTTCGAGTCGAAACGGGTGAAGTCGGAAACTGAGCTTGCCAGGGTGGTGTCTTCAATACATTAGCCTGCCGTAGTCGCGTGATGGGAATAGAGGTTCCTGACACAAGGTGCAGGGC
Source organism: Leptinotarsa texana (assembly GCA_015342105.1). NCBI lineage: Eukaryota > Metazoa > Arthropoda > Insecta > Coleoptera > Chrysomelidae > Leptinotarsa > Leptinotarsa texana. Next base: position 9,962 of record WOGN01005087.1, on the reverse strand, counting down.
CTGTCATGAGGCGCCCAAAATCCTGATGCACTTGCTATCAGCATGCGGTCTCGGCCAGTATCCATTGACATAACGCGGCCCTAAGAGTGCTATATCACCATCTACGGCACTGTTACGGTATTGACAAGACACTGGTGTTGTCCTATGCTCCGAAGGATATTAAATGCGTTGTGGAGAATGAGAAGTGCCGAATTTATCGGAACTATTCGTTCCCCACCCTCAGGCTCATACAAGCTAATAAGCCTGATGTCGTCCTTCTCGACCATTATAACAAAACGATATTTGTCGTGGAGTTTTCAGCTACTGGCGAGACGAATGTCGTCAGAAAAGAGGAGAAAAAACGGATAAAATATCGAGATTTTCTCTTCGAACTCCGCAGACTCTATCCAGATCACACTGTCAAGATGGTTGTTCTGATTATTGGAGTCCTTGGTGGAATGATGCCCTCTCTACTCTCGAATCTCAAATTCATCCCGGCTTGCCGCACTGAGGCAGAAATCTTAGCCGGACAGATGCAGAAGGCTGTCATTCTTGACTCCCTGCGCTTCCTCAGGGCACATGATTTTCGGACCCAATGATCACTTACCCCACGGTGTGGGGAGTGTTCATTGGTTGATAATGTACGCGCGCCCTCCCGAATGTATCGGGGCTTCGAGGGTTAGGGCCTGACCAGCGTACACTTCCGTAAAAAAAAATAAGAGTTATAATAATGATTATTATGATTATTACTGTGAGGCAAGGTTTAGGAAATAAGCTGAATTATTGTAAGTATTGTAAAGTGAAATTTACTATTTGGGTACTATGTTCCTATCGTTGTTATATCTATTTTTTGTGATTTTTGAACATTTCACCGTTTCTGATTTTCTGGGGAGTTGAGTCTTCGAAGGAATGCCCTATAGATTCAATATTGGTTGTCGTTTACCAAATTTCAACAAAATTCATAATACGTAAAAGTGGTCCAGCTCACTAGTCTCCTCAGCTTGCTATTCGAATAACAATTATTTTGATATTGCAGGTGGAGGCATCTCCATGACGGATGCCAGCGGAAAACCGTACACGATGGCCTCCAACGGTAGTATGGCTTCCATGAACACTACTTCCACGACCGTAGGATCAACCAATGGGTCAACCGTGACCTCTTCGATCACCCGTTCGCCGTTGCGGTCGAGCTTGAAGAAGCCGAAGCCCAAGGACGGGCTGGGCATTCAGAATCCCGGATATTCCGGAACATCGCCCACGATGGGCCGAAACGGCAGCATGAAAAAAGTGAGGATACAGACTCATAGTACGGAAGTATAGTGACGCAGACTGCTTACAACATTTTTGGAACGATTGTTGTGTTGACAAATATCAGGTTTTTGGTGGCGGGAGGGAGGGGGTGAAGCAGAATCTTGATTCTTTAATCAGCATTCCGAATTATGTCATCAATTTTGATACAGAATGGGTTACACTGAAAAGGCACAAAAGATTATATTTTTGTAAGAGTATCTTCAGTCTTCTTCGTTTTTTTTTCGGCATTACTATGATTGAACAATCGGAAAGTGACTAAAATAAAACGTTTCATTAAAATTCAGCTGAATTTCTGCATAAAGGCTGAAAATAATAAGCATTTCGAAAAGGTTTTTTCGAATACCATTTTTCGATATCTAGAAGAATCTATTTTTGTAACTTTTTGGAAAATTTAAGTCACGTGAATACTAATATTTTCCACCCCGTAAAGCAAAATATTTCTCTCTCAGACAATTGTTGTACACTATCAAATCAAAAATGGATTCAAAAATTTATTTTGTCACTAGTAGATAAGAGGTCCAGGGCTTCTGGAGCTCTTAAAAAAGATTCACCTCAAGCTCAACGTGAAGTCAAATAACGTTTCTGTAAGGCAGTTGTACAAAAATTACATTGGACATGTGATGATATCAGGTTTTCATCTATGAACGAGCACATAAAGTGTCAATATCTATAGCACACATTGGAGTGACTCCAAACGAAAATTCAGCATTGACATTCGGAAGCACAATTTTCAATTTTGTAATTGATTCCACAAAAATAGCGAGACACGCTATGGAGAACTTGTCGATTGCTCTATATACCATTATTTCTGAAGTGTGGAAGAACAAAGACCGTCAAGTTTGGCTATGTGGGGTGCAAATTATAGTGATGCCTCGACATGCAACATCTTAATCACTTTATTTGTGATGTGGTTGAACATCAGATAGTAATAGATATACACAAAAACGAATTCACAAGTTCACAAGAAAACACCAAAAAGCACAGAAAGGAGGTGTCGACTCCATAAAATGGAATATGAAATGACAATAAACGTCTTCTCTGAACAAATGATTGAAAATGTGGAATATTTTTTTTGATAAATTCATAGAAATGCATAGGTACAGAAAAAAATCCTTATTCTCAACACACAAACAATTCTATTGTTATGTTATGTTCCAGCCTCCACCACAATCGTCACAAGTTTGACTATATGAAACACAAATTCGCATGTCGCCATTGCATTGAAATTCGACAGGGCAATAATCCTATCTTCCTTGTGATATGATTGTACAAAAATAACAATACACACAAAAACAAACTGTCAATTTTACTACAAAATTCTATTTCTCGAGTGAGCATTGAGTTCAATGCGAAGATTTCCAATGTGGAAATAAATATTTCGGAATAAAATAACAAGCTCAAGTGAGAAAATCACTACTGAATACGAAAACTTGAAATAAATTTATTACAGAGAGAAAAATTGAGTTGGTTCTGAAAGCATCGCTGAAAAGGATTTTTTAATAAATCACTATTTCCGTTCACTTTAGAGTGCATAATATAATATACTTCATCTTTGTAGCAGTTAGAGTTTTAAGTTGTATTGTAAATTAGAGCATAACATTTTTCCTGTGTTGAGATTTTAAAAAAATTGCACACTTCGAACAAATAATTGAAGGCTACGAAACGACGAACATTTTTATTTTACAAGCTGAAATGGCTTCCAGACTCAGCTAATACAATGTCTTATACAATTATAGCAGTCGACAGAGCACAGAAAAGGGGTGTGTCGACTCCATAAAATGGAATATGAATTGATGATGAACGTTATTTCTGACCAAATGTTTGAAGGAGGTAAATATTTTTTGTGATGAATTCATACAAATGAATACAAAAAATTATTCTTCTACATTCTCAACATACAAATAGCTATTATGAATATCCAAAAATTGAAAAAAAAAGTAAATCAAGATTCTGCTTCATAATATTATCAAAGGATTTGTGAAAGATTTTACGTTTTGAATAGGTTTGTACAAATGTTTCAACACTTCAAACGGTACTTTCCAATTGAACACTCTCGTGTTCTGTATAATATCAATTAGTACTTATCACAACCGTACTTCAAGAATATGCCTTTTTAGCAACTTATAAAGTACAAACTATCATCATTTTCGAAAAGTAAAATCGCTTGAGAAGCTTTCATCGTTTGAGATTAGGTATATTTATATTCTTATTGTTTTGATCAAATTTTGGTTTTGATATAATTATACAATTTTTCGTAGCATTTTCTTTATACACTATATTTTTAATTGTTACTCGAACTGTGTTGAAATCCGTCCGTAATATTAGAAAATGTTGCTATTTGATTTTGTGTTTAACACATTTATATATTTTATTGATTCTGTTCGTAGAACGGAAAATTATTGATATGTTATGTTATTGTTTTTATCAGATTTTATGCTATGACATACGAATCGGGATGAACCGTCCTCACAATGAAACTTGAGATTGGAAGGGAATCAACGGCCGCAGAGACTTCTTCAAATAAAATATATCGTCTCATCCAATATTCACGGCGTTCGAAAGGTCTTTATTAATAATGCTTACTTTTTTATCTGATACCATAACGGACATTGAATGCCATCCGATAACAAAGAGAATATCAACCTTTATTCGTTCTATTTCCACAAGGGAGGTATATTGAGTTCGATCAACACAGTATTGCTAGAAATATGTATCTTCGATTGGCTAGTCAATCCCTCCTTCTAATGGAGAACATTATTGTTGTTTCGAAACTTTCGGGATCAGATGAATATTCCACAGTCAACAGTTGTAGGAGTGCCATAGTTTTATGGTTTGCTGTCCGAAAAGAAATTGCCTTGTCCTGATGGAGAGCCTATTCTGCAGAACATATCCGCGTATGATGACATTTTATGTCAGTGTTCAATAAATTTCTATTACCAAACAGTCTCAGTGAAGAACTCCATAGAAGTATCAGAGGAATATTGCTTGTCAAGAAAACCGTTGTCTCCACCAGTTATTAAATATAGAGAATCAATATTTGAAAATCAAAACTTCGAACTCATTTTGGTGTCTTTTCTAACATTTCATAACATTTCAAGGTTTAAATTTTAGATGATGTATTTCATTCTGAATCAGATGTATCAGATTTCTACATATGAGGTGTGAGTTTGATTCTATTGCTGTGACATATTGCAAAATATTCATGACATTCATAAAGAGTTGCTATATCAGTTATTTTCAGTTTATATACTAGGATTATCCAAAATACCAACCGTATAGCCTGACTCACTCAGTTTCAATTGATAGTTGGTCGCTACTATAATACGGATTTCTTCGTCATTTTTGACGTGGTCAAGTGAATTAGTCGACCTATGGTATATTTGTGATGCCATTTCCTTATTTGAACACTCAGCCGCAAATATTTTGTTGTTGTAAACGAAGAAAGAGACTTTCCCAGAAGAGAAGAATCTATCTTGGTTTTGTTGTTGATTGGAATAAGGTCTTTCAACCAATGTAACCATGACTAATTGTCAAATATATCCACTATTGATGAAATGATTGAAAACGAATGCTGATCAATGTAGCATTTTCACATTTGAAACATTTTCCATCTCAATATCGGTAAGGTGTTTTTCTTCTTTCGACTATTTTGAACATGGATATAAGAGTTCATGAAAAGGAAAAGATCATCCTATTGGAGGTTTGAAAAACTATATTGTCTTGGACGTCGTGAAAATTGGTTGAGACTTGCATTTATTTTTCCTTATTTCGATACATGTCTTCAGCATTATTGATCCCCGTTTATTATGTACTCTCTAGTTTTTTTTTTTGACACAGCACGTGGTTGTAATTTTTGTAAATAGCTGTAATTAGATTTTTAATCACATGTTTCTATAATTGCAAAATTATCGAATCCAGGCTTTATTTTATTATCAAATTTGTGATACCAAATATAAAATGTATCATTACCCAGGAGTTTCATTCATTTACCCACTTTCAACAAATAATTGTTTTGATCTGAAATAGTAGTAGGAGTTGTGATGATAAAAATAATTATTTGTCAGTCATCTTACCGGTTGTATTAATGTCAACCGCAGTTATAGACGAAACGTCAGACATAAAAAATTGCAAACCGCGAGCTAAACACCTGATAGCTTTGACAAATTTATGTGAAGTAATTTTTCTGAAATTTCAATGTGCTTCTGTTTTACGTTGCTCGATTTGCAAGTAATTTCACTAGGCCTAACGAACCATGAAATTACTTTATTTTTTCCATGAAAAAATATTTGCGACATTCTGATTTTCTATAATAATTATTACCTCATTAACTGTCATCCTTAACTAAAATATACTGATCACATCAATCTGTGAAACATGTATTTCATTTCCAAGAAGTTAGTTTTTTTACAATCTTCCAACGTGTCTCATAAAAGACACGTTATGGCCTCCAATTTTCAAAGATTGATAAAACATAAAGTGGATATTTTTCCTTAGAAACAACTTGAACCTCAACTTGCTTGAAGGGTGCAGGTAGTTAACCTTGGTCCGACCGCAAAATAGAAGGCTTTCCATCCCTTTGTGAGACCCTAGGCTCATAATCCAGTCGAGACAAGAGTTTAACCCTTCTTTGAATTATATTATAACGATTTTACATATTAGTTGGGATGATTAGAGTGTAGCGGCTCAAGTAAGAAGAGGAAATTGCTACACTCTTTTACGTTTCGAAAAATCCAATTGAAAACCAATAGACGAAACGTAGTAGTTGCATTTTATTTTATTTTCAATCTTGGAGAGGACAAACTTTTATACAAGAATGATTTCATATGTTTTGTCACGATAAATAAAAAATGGGTAAGGGAACAGCAGAGAAGAGACAAAATGGCAATTTCATCTAAATAGTGTCTCTTGCACTTCTTTGGATAGCTTGAATCCTAAGAAAAAATGATTGTAGTCGATAGACTTTTGATAAAAATGTAAGAAGTCACCTTCAAAATGCATGTGTCAAAAAAGTATTATGGGCGAACTATGAAAGAAGGGGATGAAAAAGACATTTTTTTATCGAGTACAAAAGTATTTTTCATTTCATTCATTCCACACCAATTAACTTTCCACTCATTTTTGTAGGAATACGAAAAAGAACATCTATACTTTTGCTACTTGTTATGAAAAAAACATATAGAATAATTCCTGTACAACTTGTATCGTCTCTAAGATTCAATACCGAGCACAACAGGCTGCAATGTTATATCGGTTAGGAATAATAAACAAAAAATGAAAAAGTAACGTTCTTATGGGTTTCTCAAGGTGACGCGAATAATATGCCAATCAACCCGAAGTCGTTGAGAAATGGACTGATTAGGAATAACTCTTCCACAGGAAGAACTCTTTGAGGATTCGGAAGTCAATGAAGGTCTATTCAATGTCTGGCTCAACATGTTCGGGATAACCAGACGAAAACTTGGTATTCAGATATTTTGTATTTATTTTCAATCGGGCAAATTTACAGCTGCTGTTCGGAGATCATCTGCAGTAACGTTCATGTTCTACTCATACTTGAAGAGTTCAGAAGGAAATAAAATAGTCACAAACTGAAATACTGACGAAACGTAGCCCTTACTTATCAAGACATTCCTCACAAATCATATTCGTTGAAGCTTCCTGGAATTCATTTCCAAAGCCCAACACATGATAGTCCCTTATCTATCATACTATCTTTTTAAGGAATCACACGCTGAAAGGTAAGACCTTGTTATTCTTCAGATCGTACAATTTTCGAATTTTAAGAGCTGGTTAACGGAAAAACAGATTTCAAACAGTAGAACTGATTTTCTTTGCACACTAAACTAAAACTCATGTTGACTGATTGTTTAATTGCTCTACATCAAGACAGTATTTGACATGCATTCTTAAAAAATAAATAACAACTTTTTGGGACAGTAAACACTAGGTGAGACTAGACTAGACACTTATCACTTGCATTATTATGTACAATAGTTCTGAACACATTGATCAATCGTAGAGAATCCATCACTTGGTCGGCACGCTCGAGATTAGCTCGCGCCTCTTGTATACTGGCCCGCTCTGCAAACTGCTCGACTTATCCTCATGTTTCGTTTCCGCGGACGCTGCTTCCAGGGCTTCGGCATCGGGGATGTGCCTCGTCTGGTGCCTCGAGTCCGTGTACCTTCTCTTGGTGTACTTCTTTTTCTCTCGTTCGACCGCTGACGTCGACGTTGGAGATTTAGGCTTATTCGTGGCTGTGTCCACTTTGATAATCCTCTCGAAGTCCGCAGTCTTGGACCGCATAACAGCGTTACCTATATTGGTGATGCTCGGCGTGAACCGAGGCTCCCTGTCTACAGGCTTTCCCAGGTCGAAAATGGACCTGGGCGGCTCCGAAGTGGGAGTGGACATCTTTTGCTTAGTGAATGAAACCTCTCTCTGATACGTTCTCGAATGGTCCTTGCTTTCCCGGATTTGCTGCACTTCTTGGACGGAGGAGAAAGAAACTTTCTGGACTGTGGCCACGTTCTCCTTCACGCTGCTCTTCGCAATCTTCATCAGAGTTTTCTGAGCCGGTACTTCGTCCGGAATATAGTTTGCGGTAGTCTTCGTGCTGTCAGGAGATGTAGGGGGGCTCGAAGCCCACGATGGCGGGGAGCTATAAGCACCAGCGTCTCCGACGCTGCTAGATATTGAAGTCGGCGTGTTCTGTATAGGGCTGGAGTACGTTGCTGAGGATCCCATCGCTGAATCATACCCAGGCACCAACGAAATCGATCCTGTGATCGGCTGTACCGCGGACGTTATGGAGGAATCGCTTCCGACTGAGAGATTCCGCCTCCTAGGTGGTACCGTAGGGGTCCTTACGAGCCCCACAGTCATATGCTGCCTTCCGTTTTCTCCATCCTCGATGAACGGAATATCATCGTCCACGTTGTAGGACAAGCATTGGTTCTGCGTGTGCACAGGTATAGTCAGACTCGCTGTTATGACTCCTCCATTGTCGAGGACGTATGGAGAAGACTTTCTCCTTTCGCTCAGTCCATCATTCCTTTGTAGAATTCTTGTGATATCGGAGTCTGTGTGAGTGCTACTGTTGCTTTCCAGGGAAGAAGATCTGTTTTTTCCGTACTGGTAGTCTTCATCCTTCTGGCCGCGAAGGCGTGATATTATGGTCAGTGCCGAAGAGGTGAGGCTGGCGTCTTCATTTTTCTCTCGGCGTCTTCTGGTACTTCTTTCGCGTATTCTATCTTTGTGCCTGAAAATTTAAAAAAATGAGGAAACAAACTTGAGGTTTGAGGTAATATAAAATTGATTGTCATTATCTATTTATCTCAAAATTACTATCTACTATGATTTTTGAAATCACTCAACGAAATGAGTTCATATGAAGATATCTCCCTGACTTCATTTTTTTTGGGAATTTGATATATGATGATGGAATATGACATGTTCCATCGCTACATCAGATGTACATTTCAGAATGTAGCTTCTGGTTTTGATTTTCGCGACGCTCTGTTTTTCACAAGTTATTTTGTTCATTATCGAAAAATTTCTTGATTGATAGATAGATTCATTCTGGCAGTACAAAACATTAGATTGGTCAACAATTGTGTTGATATTAGGTGTTATACTTTCAAAATTATCGTTTGGCTTGTTTTATTAACATTATGTTATTGCTTAAGAGTTCAATTAGTATGTGTTTTACATTTCTTACCTAATTCTCATGCCAACGTTTGGACCACCTGTGGCTGCTGTTTCGTGGAGACATTCCTCTCTGGAATAAGTCCGCTTCTGTTCTGAGGGGATCATTTTCCCATCGAAAACACTGTCGAGGGGAGGATCTGCTGTTAATGCTATTGGTGTCCATGGAGCCGAACTGCTCTCGCTGTCTAGCTCATCGACAGACCTACAGATTAAAAAAAAATATTGTTGTTGAATGAGTTGGAACGATTCATTTCCGAACTGATTCATTCCACGATAAAAATTTATAGAGAGCACATAAATATATCAACACATATCACATATTTGTGATAGTTTTCAACAGATTCTTTGAAATGGGGTAGTAGGATAATTTGAAATTAGAGATTAGAAAATGACTAACTAAGTTCAATTTAGGTCAGTATTATAAACCGACTCTTTCGCTTATGATGATGAAAGATATGGATGATTTGAAACCTGAATATTTAGATGGACACCAAGAACCCTTCACAATTTTTTGTGTTTCAAAAAAATAGGGCTTTTTGGACCCTAATCATCAGTTAGCCATTCAATGCTATTAGTCCAGTCATTTTAGGGGGTTTTGCCGAGGAAAGTGGACATATTCAGCTAAAAATTTGTATAAATTTTGTATTTTTGCATCATAAAAGTATTCTCGGAATTCACATATGATTCGACGGTCGCAACTTCAAAAACTGGGGGTCAAAAGTCAAAAAAAACGACTTTTTGCACGATTTTTGTCAATATCTCGTTTCCAATGGGTTGAATGCTAATTGTATTTTATCAATATTGTAGAAAATTAAATTTTCTACAACTTTTGTTTCGAATATTTTTTATACGTTAAATCGTTTTTGAGATAGAAGGCAGCGCGAGCACAGATTAAATATTATTTGAAATCAACTGGTTGTCCCGATCGAAATCAGCTCATTGAAGGTTTATAAATTATTACC
>WOGN01005086.1:0-13515 GCA_015342105.1 Leptinotarsa texana | reverse complement strand
AAGATTTGCCTACGCCCATGGACGACAACGAAATTCAGGCAAATTTTATGACACTTCATGATTTATTACTCTACACTCTTTTGAAATAGACTATAAACCTTTGTTTCCATTTCCTTACCTATTCAATTGTATACCAGATGCCTATCTCCATTCTTATTCCAAAATTGAGTTCAGTATAGTGCATAACTCCAATATCGTTTGATATTGAATTCGATATTTGAATTGAATGTGTAATGTTTTACTTTAATTATTGTAACTACATGTTATTCAATTGGTTCAATCTCTTGGCTACATTGATTTTGCGTTATAACTACTTTTGTGATATTTGTTCAGTTATTTGTCTCTCCTTAACATTTCTCGTGAATGGAGTTACGCAGTCTACCGATTAAGCCGACGGTATGGAGTGGTCATTTATATAGAATTAGCAGGGACCAACTTATCTACCGTATACACAGGGAGGGCTTATTGATTTTTAATTGAAAGCAAAAGCTTTATTCGTCAAAACCCTTCAAAATTCCTTCAACAACAGTGAAGAAAAAATATCTTACAAAACTAAGTAATACCGTGAATAGCCCGGTACACAACTCTCTTACAAAATACAAAGAAATCATTCGGGGGGCGGTCGTAGAATTTGATCAAGATATGCTGCTGAAAACAAAACTAATATACCAAATTTTAATGAAAAAAATGGAAAGTAATCAGAAATTGTAGAATGGGGAATGTTTCTCCTGACGAAAATCAAGTAGTTTTCATGAAAGGACTCTAAAACAACGTATTTTAAACTTATCATTTCAACATTTTTCTTTAAAAAATTATTTAAATACTTAAAAAAGAGGAATGAAATAATGCATTCAAAATTTAAGGGGATTCGTTTCTATTTCACCATTTGGCAACATCAGCTACAGCTAATAAAGAATAATGAATATGTTACCTGTATGAGACAAATAAAGATGACATATTTCAAAGTCGTGCTGGTCTGTTTACTTATGTTCCGAGTTCCGAGACATTCATGACATTTTGTGCACCTAACCTATCTTCCTTTATATAAATAAATAACAAAACAACTGTTTTTATGTAGCTTTTGGAGGTGGTATTAAAATATAATTTATATTTTGCCCTAATTGTTGATTTATAAAGATAATTTTCCTTTTTTAAAGTAAGTACGTATAAATTATTTCAACTTGATATAGGCGCTGTTGCAATATGTGAATTAGAAACAAATCCCTTTAATATTTGAAACATCAATTTGAATACTTTTTGAAGTGAATTTGAAAAATTCTTGAATTAAACTCAACTTTATTTTGTTCAAACTTGCATTTGCTATATTTACCCCAATTGGGGAACATTCCACATTCCGTCAAAGTGGAGATCTGCTGTTTACAAATTAGTGTAAAGTTACCACACAACTTTTCATCCACAGTTTATGACGAAGGACAATCGAACAGGGTTTAGAATGAGATTTGCGAACACTGTTGCCAGATTGCAAATATTAAGAATTTTACCTGAATTTCGATGTTATCATTTTGAAAACACAATATATTTTTTCAACACTATTCTTTGCAATTCACTCTTCTGTCTGAATTGACTCTTCTGCCGATCATAGATGGCACTTTTAAAAGGAGTGATGTCATCGTCTTTACTTCCTTAGGCTTGCCTTTCAAGGACAGATGAGTTCAATTTTGCAAACGAAGGGCAACTACTTGACTTACATATGAAGACAGAAGATGAGTCTCGTTCGGCGGTTGATGTCGAAACTACCTTTTGCAAGTACCAAGTCTCAACAACGACTGAGTCACTCGTTACTGAGACTTCGAAGTATAACCTTCGTCCTTGCATAATGATGGCTGCCGCAGTAGCAGGCAAAATGTTTGGTACTTTTTGATTCCCGATCCAATTATTTGGCAACAAACAGTGATACTACGAGTGCACGTGCCTGGAAACCTCTAGGACTCTAGGATGTATTGAAAATAGTTTTTCTTAGTACCACAAATGCCGTACATATTGTACATAATTGGATCCATCACAGACCGTAAAATATTACGAAAATTATGATAAAAAGTAATTCTTCTCTCTAGGTCCCTGTCACCAATGCATGAACTAGTCAATTTTCATGTGTAGCAAATACGTGTTTTCAAATCATTTAGATTATACCATGAGACATTGAGATAAATCCTTGGTAAGATTTCATACACAGTTCTCATTTTAGGCTTCAAAATAGCCCAGACCTGCAATTTCCGGGGACTCACTATTAATGATTTTTTTTCGTAGTTTGCTAGCAGACACATCCTCGTTTTTTGATACTTTTGGTAAACTTTCGAAAGATATCGTTGGTCCAACAGAGTTCGACAAGCGATATTCATACGCTGTAAAAAAATCTGCTAACTAAATGCGCCATCTTCAGACTGTTGATATTTGAAGCCGATTTCCATGTAAGTAGCACACCTATTCATGCAGAGTAATCGAGGATGAACCATTACAGCGTGATACAGACCATTATTCTCTCGAAAGTAACGGCCTTTTAGCTTTGTGTTCAATTTATTGAATGGCAAAAAAAAACAAAAAGACTTTATACTTGTTGGTGGAAATATATTTAGTTATTGTTTTCTTATAGACTCTTTGTTTGATTCACAACTAATATATAACTGAAGATTCAAAAATGAGTTACATAGTTTTTTGCTTCATCATTTTGGTGGGTGTAAAAATGCTACCAAATCTAGCAGAAGATTTAATATCTGTAATAATAACAAAGTTGTGAAAGGTGCGCAGTGAATTCGACAATGGCCAATGTTACACTTGAGTTTGTGGGTTATTCCAGAAATATGTTCAGCTGAATATCTTTCGAGCGCAATGTGAAATTATTCCAGTGGTTCAATTTCACCTCAACTCCGACAAAAAGAAATCATTTATTACTCTAACGTTTGAACTTCCGTTTCTATATTAAGCTGTACATCTTCCTGCCGTCAGAAATAGATTTCTCACTATGTTCTTGGTTATCTCCTAGCAAAGATCTCAAAACAAATTTTGTAACTCGTTCGTGGGTAAATGTTCATTCTACGTTTCATGAAAAACTATATATGAATGATGAATAGGGAATATTTGAAAAATATTTCATGACATGTTTCGCTAACACAGTAGCTTCTTACGCTAATATTTATATAACACATGTAAGTTCAATTAGGACTACCTCCATCAAATTACCTAAACTTATACAATTCTTAAATACTTGAGGTGTCTCTTCAATTATGATTACCTGAAGCATATTACCTCACTTCTACATCAATAATAATATTTACTGGATTTTTTAATTTAACTTGTTGAAAAAACTATATACGACTGTTACAAAAGCAAAGAGATTCCTACAACTGAAATCATAAGGAAGAAATTGAATACTTCCGGCCATAACTGTGACAAAACACTTGAGAATTGGATAAAGAAATTCGGATTTAGATTTAAAATGATAAACAAACGTCAAGCAGTTATGGAAAGCAGAAGAATAGTGGAATTGCATATAAAATACTCAGAACAAATAACTAAATATATACAAGAACAACGGCAAATTTTCGAAACTTGGTATGACACTCACGACACAGTAACGAAAGAGTGGTTCGAGAATGTGTACGCCTAACATGCCTGCAAACAAAGGATCGTCGTAGCTAATCATTGTGCATTGCGGAGGAAGTAAAAGATAGGTTCCAAATTCTTTCAATGGTTTGAAAACACATTGATCCCAAATTTGGATGCGAATAGTGTAATAGTTCTTGACAAGCTTCCTATCATTCGCGGTAGCTCATGGAACTACCTAATAAAAATTCGAGGAAAGATGAATACAAAGTTTTTTAATAGATACAAATTTGTATTTTAAAGATTACTATACCAAAAACCAACTACTTGAAGACAAAAACAGACAAAAACATTTAAAACAGTATATGCCTTGAGAGTATTGTTGAAAAGTATGGACACACAATACTGAGACTTCTTCCCTATTTTTGTGTTTTCAATCCCATCGAGTTGATTTAGGGGAAAATTGAAACAAAGCATCAGGCATAAAAATAATTTTCCAAAACTTGATAACAATGTAATAGAGCTAAAAAAGGAGGAGTATCTAATATTAGCCAAGAAAACTGGTACAAATTATTTAAAAAAGTAATTTTAGTTGGAAAAGACTATATGGAGATTGGATACCTCCATATTAATGGTGGAAATAAATTCATTATTAAATTAAATGACGGCACTAATAGTGAAACAGAGAATATGGAGGAGGAATTATCAGAAGCTTTCGACGAAAGTTAGTGATGTGTTTTTGAAGCAATCGATTGTATATATGTACGAAGTATATTGGTATATATTATTAAAGGGGAGCTGTTGGAAGGTAGGGTATACTTGATCTTTTACTTGAACTATACCTGTGGTTTATAAATATTGCCGTAAGAAGCTACTCTGTTAGCGAAACATGTCATGATATAATTGTCAAATGAAATTTGTAGAGATCAAATTGTCAGGTGTAGTTTGAGAAATTTAAAAGGTTATTTCGACATAATAATCTTTCCACCAAGAGTCGGTTTTACTGATTTAAGCTACTACTTATTGGAAACATTTGTTAAAAAAATAAAAATTATCTACCTTAAGAAGTTATCTACTCTATTAATTTGGTAAAACCACTAGTTCGAATTGTCGATAATTTGTCAAGAAAGAAAAATAATTGGTGCATCCCTACTTTTCAAAATCATTTGAGCACAGCCACTCTACTTAAATTCTTAATTGAACTCAAATATTGAAACTTTTCTTTCAAACAGGCCGACCGGTCACCTACCCAATTAACAACGGAAGAACTCGTCCCCAGAGACAGACAAACTCATAACTGGTACTCTTCAATAGAACAGTCTTTTAGGTAACTATTTAAAACTAAGGTAATATTTTGAATAATTCTAACTAACTAACAATTAGCACCAACTTACCAATATTTCAGCTAATTCTAACTAACTAACCATTAGAAGGTTATCAGTGCACCATTAGCCGAAAAATGACTTAAAAATGACCTGGAATTTTCGGTAAGGATTTGGCATACTTACCTCATTCTGGAGTGTGACAATTGTTATTTATGAACAATTGTTGGCAGAGAGATTATAATTTGGTCTATCAGTTGATTATTACAAAAACATTCAACAAAACTGAAGGATTTTAATGCAAGTGACCAAAATTCGTGAGAATGGAATAAAAATTGTTTATTTGAATCCGTTGATATTATTTTCTTGCCGACACGTATTACGCTTGATCCTACAGAGCGGTTCGATGATTTCCACATGAAATTGGGAGCAAACTTACTATAAATGGGCGGACTATTCATAAGAAATTTATGTCAGTATATTTCACATATTTTACCGTAACGGAATGAGAACTTTCATACGTATGTCACAGATAGAATACAGCAAGCTTCCGATATGACTTCCGATATGACTTTCGCGGTACAGAAGTTGATTTTTAGCTTGTCGAAAATTAGTGACATTGGAATTATCTCATCTATAAAGAAAGGTAATTATTTATAAAACGATTAACATACCTATCCATATTTTTTCTGGTTACAAAAGCGATTTATTATCGCGTTCGTCATGAGAAATTTTGCTCGATTTCATCAATCAAATATTACAAATGTGCTATGTACTCGTTTTTGATACTTCCTGTTGCCTGACAAGTAAGCAATCATAAACAATTTTCCTAAATTTCATAACCTCAACAAAATTTCAAATTTAAATTTTCACAAAAGTTTCTTTTCAATTAGATCACTTACTTTCAATTAGATCACTTACTTTCAGGTGATCACTGATGGTGACGGAAGTCGAAAGCGCTTTGCAATAATTTTCTAATTATACACTTTCATACAAAAAATCTCTTCGATTCATTCATTCCATAAGTGTATTCAGCTTCCCAAATCTAAATCTATTTTAAAAGATTCAGTACTTACTTTCGTCTTGAACTTCATTATTTAGAAAAATTGAATGAAAAACTTTGCAAACGCCTCTTCATTTTATGAGAACTACCAATTACATTTCTTGTTGACAGACAGGCGGATGACAATTTGTCTATAGAATCCAGCAACATCGTGGTATTCTTGGGGTGAGTTCACTAATTTCAGGAAAACTTTGTGACCTGATGAAACCAGACGGAGCCGGATATATAATGACAGGTCAAATTTCTCTTTTCATATTCATAAACTGTATAATCTTAAAAAAAATGATATATACTTATGATATGGTGACTGATTAGGGCAACTGTCATTCCGAAATTTGGGAATATAAAAAATGGTTCAGCAAGGGCTTTGAGACCACTCAGTTCATGTTATTTGAAAACCTATTAGAAAACCTATGTGACAAATTTTAGAAAGGTATCATAGGCTAACAGACCACTTCATCAAGACCAATATGCATACAGACCAGGTATATGAACGGAAATACGTCTATATGTCTGGTTGCGGAAAAGTAAGATACGAAATGAAAGAAGTGCTTTTAGCACGTTTCTGAATTATTGATAGTTCATTCGATAAAGTGTTCTTGTAATGGAAGAGTTGCTGTTTTCTGAAGCATAACGGATATAAAGTATTGGGTTATAGGTATAAGCTTCTCAGTTTATTCAAGTAACACTACTTTACTTGAATAAACTTACTTGAATAGGTTATGAGCTATCATCAAATATCAGCCAATTTCATCACATCAATCAGTTTATATTCTAGTCCTGGAAAATTGTGAGAAGTCGTAAGCTGGAGACTTTCAATAATAAAAAGGACCAAAGAACATAAGTTTATCCAAAACGATCATAGAACCAAAGGTATAGGGAATAAAACCTCTAGAACTTACGAGTCAACGAGATATGACTTTCGTCGAGGAAGATTAAATATTTAGGATCAATACTGGACACTTTCGTACCTTTAATCAGTTTCAACGATATAAGAACTCAGGTAAAAATCCTATTTCATCATATTTACAAATGGTTCATAGTCCAAATAATGGATAAAAAGAATGAACTTCTTGAGAACGTTTTTTAAATGAAATGAATCTCAAGCTATTCAAATCCAATGTGAATCGCCACTTTCACACAGGCAACGCTCTTAGAGCGCCTCAAAGATTTTCATGATATGCTTGTGTTTTGTCCTAAAAAAAAGGCGGAAGTAGTACTGATAACAGCTAGATGCATCTAAGAAAATACATGAGGATAAAATTAGACGATTTGTGCATTTTATATTCCAACATATAATTTATGCTCCTTTGGTTGGGTGGACCCATATTGAAGGTTTCTCGATTTGTCATATCACCAATTATGAAGCAACAGTGATTTTTAAGATAATTCTTGCCTTTTCCCAGCATAGTTTAAAAAATTTACAATACGCATGCTCATTAGCATATTTATTACAATGTAGACTAATTCGTCATGATCAGCTTTTTTGTATTAATTGTTTTAGGATTTAGGTCTGTGAGAATAGTGAGTGTTTTTCCATAAAAATTAATTTTTGAGTTGGAGGCAAGTTCTCTGATTGTGTAGTTCTTTATACGCATTTATTGTCGATTTGAATTTTCTCGGGCATCAATAATGCTGTTCGAACTTTCCATGCATGGATTTTTGCACTACTATCGGTAGGCGAAGTGGCGAAGTTACCAGGGATTACTTTTTCATATCATATCTTCCACAAAAAGTAACAAAAAATAAATTCCTTTCTATGAGGTGAAAAGTAAATGTTCAGATAAGAATAATCATTTGAAAGTAATTTTTCTTTCGTTGAATTCAGTGTTTATATAAACGAAGCTATTTGGAGAGGATTTTTCTTCCATTTCATGTCTGAAAGTTACTTCTTTGCATCATCTTTTTTTTTTTGGAGGTGAAAACTCATGTTTTCCGTACGCTTCTGCTGTTTATAGCGCTACGGATATGTCGGACTCGAGACTCTTTGCATGATCTACACATCTTTGTAAGGGGGTAAGTCAAAAATTGATTACTTTATTTTTTACACGCTTTATATTAGTACAATAACGAACAAAAAATACTAGTATTATTGTGAAAAAAGCGTGGACGCTTGTGCCATATTTTTGTATATCAGGCGCCTTTTTCACAATAATACTAGTATTTTTCCTTCTTTATTGTTTCAAGGTTCAAAAAATATTTTTAACTTTTTAGTTCGACGTTCTTTAAAAACGTGTTTTTCAATTTTTTTCAACTAAATTTATTGTTTGAAAGTTTTCCACATTTTTCGTATGAATATGGAGAAGCTGAATGGCAAAACCTTTTTTTCCTTAAGAAAGTTCAGTTAACATATAAGACGCGGTGATGTGAAAGTTAAAAATCATAAAAAATGAAATATTTCGAACAGATTGAGAAGTTAGAAATTAAAAAAAATATAAAAAACAATCATGATAAACTGTATCCGTAAACTTTGAAGGTTCAAATGTCACTTACTTTCTGGTCTTTCTTAGGTCGACATAATTTGTTTTATTAAAAAAATACAAAGGAAACTGTAGTTCAGGTTTCGAAAAACTATATCGTCGTCAAAACCTAATTTTCTAGAAAAAATAGATTCGACTTCAATTTCTACACTTCAGCTCCTGTATAAATCAAAGAATGAAGACTAATACAATGAGTACTTCTTGTCAAATATTCTATTCAAAATCAGGTGAGAAGAGCAATTTGACTGCACATGTTTTATTCACTATGTACATTATGAAATTATTAGAAGTGCATCTAATCATCATCGTGTACTTTAGGCGAGGGTAATTGGACCAGTTGACTGCATGTGTTCAATATCTTTCAACTATACTTACCAAATATTTGTTAAACATTTTTGAAATTATGATTTATTATGTTACCGTTCACAAAACTTGGGATTGAAAATATGAATAATGAATAGATGAATAGGTTTGTATTTTACTGGTCTACGTAGTGAGTTCAGTCAAACTAGCTTCGTTTTCTATAGTACCTATAGCTACCAAAGAAAACATTTCGAACTAAATTGTTACCCAAGAAATGCTACGAGCTGAGTTCATGAGGGAGTATGATCCTGTGGATTTATTGTTCACATTTTCGTTAGATTAAGAATAACCCCTAAAGTGTTTGAAGGAAATGTTTCCAGATTTGGTATTTCTGCAATCACTCTCAAGGAAAAAACAGCACTCTATATGGTGGAACTTTTTTTTATGGTTTTGTTAGCTTGTGCTATGTAGAACTGCAATTGTAATAATCAATTTTTATTATACTATCGACCCGCCCCGGCTCCGCACAGATGCAATGCTGACACTAAATATACATATGAACGTATGTGATCGCTACTAATCACAAAGTGGTATAGGACGAAGCGCGGCCTATGACGCGCTATTTATAGGCCCTTGCCACCGGTCTCTCGGCCGGTAGTGCCGCAACCGTTATGTCCCCGCATTTTAAATCTGAAATATCTTCAAAAATATCAATTTGATTTACATGCTGTGTGGGGCAACATTGATCTATTGCTGTATTGCTTAAAGTAGCTTCGTAAAAATGTAAAGGATAAGAAATGGTTATTGTGGGCTATCTCTGAGAGGTGGACATATAGAATCGCAGACTTTTTCTAGACCTATTCAAGGTGTACATTATTTAAATCTATCTTGTAGGGTTCAGCTAGTATTTGTAATAGAAGCGCAAAAATGTGTTTATTTACGACATCACATTACCACTGAAATTATCAGTGTTTTACTACTATATTAAGCCTGTTATATACATATAAACTTTTCTCTTCAAAGTTTCGAATCATTCTATCAATTAAAAAACCCCCCATCAAAATCCGTGGCGTAGTTTTGAAGATATAAAGGACAAATAGCGGGAATGGACTTTGTTTCACAGTATGTACTCATGTAGTGATATGCCTAAACTTGACTATTGCTCATACTACCGAAGGATAATATGATAGGAATTTTTGTTGTCAGAAACATTAGCCAGCGTTTTGATCAAAATAGATACATATTTTTGAAGATATTCAAAAAGTATTTTCGTTATTGGAGAAATTGTATCATTTCATTTCTTCTCGTTTGTTTGAACAAAGTTGAATTTCTCTAAAAAACTCAATAAGTAGTACTTGCGATTTGTGCAAACTATAATGACTGAATATATTATTTAGGATTCATTTGAAATATCTACAATGAGTACAACTTCAAATTATTTTTGATATAGCTTGATTGTTGATGAATATATTTTGTTAATATCACGGTTAATATTACCAACACAATTTATAAAGAATTGAGATACAGCAACAAGGTATGGAAAATACGTCTTATTAGAATAGTTACTTCTGAATTTATTTATTATGAATCAGCAATCATATACTTTTCAAAATTGTACCTTCTCTGCCTACCTAGAGTATATATTGTTCGGCTCATTTAATTCATAATCTGAAGTGAATATCACAGGCTGAATTCTTTCTAATGTATTCATTAAAGTCAAGGCGTGGGTTGCAGGGATACATTATTAGTTGATGTATATTGCGCCATCTTTTCAAGATAGTACAAGATTAAAAATATTTAATAACCTACCAACCCATTGAAAATATCCGGTGTTAAACCGCGACCTGTCGGCATCGCTGCAAAAGAAAACTGACCCCTCCCACTAATACCAATTGTGGTAATCACAATGATAATACTATCATTTATCATACTAAAGCGTGAAAAACTTTCGAATAAAAATATTTTTGATGACTACCAAATATTTCAGGTTAAAAGAATATTTTGCAATCATCAGTAAAATTATGTCTTTAGAGTAGTTTGTTCAATTATTATTTTGGTCCAGTTATGATCAGTAATCCTCACTAAATACTGATTCCAGTTGCATTGATATATATTCAATATTAGATATTCAATGAAGTTTCTCATTACCAACTCAGTAATTCATTTGTAGCAACAACGTTGATTAGTTTTCATTTGTTTCTGGAGTTTCTTCAAAGAAAACCTTAAGTCCGGCCGTACAAGGACCACATATTTGCAGTTGAGGCATCCACAACATTGTGGTCACGTTGACTGCACTTCGTGGTCGACTTGCAGTCATAGAAACCGCACTTGCAGTTGAGGCAACTGACATCAAAAATTGAGTGCTGTGAGATCACCATGGTGTACGCGGTTGGGTACGACTGCAAGTTTGTGGTTAGTGTAAGGCGAATGTCGCGCTAATATTTCGGCGGAGATCAGCAGCAAGTTGACTGCAGACGTCCGTTTTGACTTTTGTGAACGCCCGTGTACGTGTAGTACAGTATTTCTTTTAGGCGGCTTGAGTTCGCTGGAACGCGACTGCAATTGTGTGGTCGATCAAACCACAAAATGTGGCTCGTGTACGGGCGCTTTAAGAGTAAATGCGTTTGTTCCTTAGGTTGAAACTGGAAAATTATTCTGTTGAATATCAGCCTTGAAGTTTCTGAGAATAGTGTATGAATTTTTCTTGAAATTTTTAACTACCTATTGGACCAATTTGTATGAAAGTAATTCAGTTGGGTTATTCATCTTATAATCTTATTTACCATCACTCGGTTTACAACTGAAATCTAATTGTTATGGTATTTTATGGAATGGTAGGCACGTCTTTTGAGAATGGTTATTTCTGATCGTATTTATTATAAATCAACAAACACGTACTTTTCAGAACCAAAAACTATTTGGAAATAAACCTATTGACTGAAATTGAATATCTACGATTTTTTTTTAATTTCAAAATCTGAAATTACCAGAAATCAGGCGTAGGATAAATCCAAAACAAGCAATTTTCCCAATTAACAGAAATGCAATAATCTTCTCGGCGTACGTTTCACTAAGTTGGCAAGAGAATTGCATTTTTGGTGATTAGGAAAATTGCTCGTCTTAGATTTACCCTTTCTTACATCTTGTTGTTGTGTTTACTTTCGATGGTGATACATACTAGTGGAACCCAATACACAAGAAACTATTCTATTGATTGGTGATTTGATAAATGATTTAAATAATTGATTTTGTCTTCCTATAGGAATGGAATTCGTTTGAAAAATTTTTTACTGAAATATTCACTAGATAATTCATAGAAGGATTACAATTCAATAAGTAAGTGACCGATTATAAAATAGGTGAACGATGCTTATAGGACATTCTAAGTATTTATTTACTTTAAATTTGGTAAAGTATATTCATAGTTCTTGAAAATGGACTTTGCCGAGTCCTTTGGCAACTTGAAATCTAACAAAATCAACAGCGTAAAAAAAGAACATGCTTTCAAAACTGTGAACACTGCAAGGTATTTTTAGAAATCTCAGCATATTTACTCTGAATAAAGACTGCATACATACTCCGAAATGTATTGAAAAACGGAAGAAGAAAAACCAAATTAGGCGTACAACAAACATATCTCAGTGTCATTTGAGATAAACAAATATTTTCTTACTCGAGAGAATAAATTGAATGTAATCTGAAAAATAAACAAAGCCATTTCTCACCTTATTAAGTCCTGAATGAAATTATATCCAAATCGGTGAGTTAATCACAGAAAACACTCCGAAACACGTCTTTGAAGTTGGATCATTTCACGATCACGCTTTAATTCATGTCCAAAAAGATAGTTTTTGACACTAAATCAAATTATTGACAGCAGTTTTCTAAATTGAAGGCACATACCTTTTACTCGTCATTCGACCCGAATGAAGAAGTGTTGAATAAAAAGAAAGACTGGGTAAACAGAACGAGATGAACTAATATACTTAACGCCATCTGATATAGTTCGATTTCAGTATGACAGTGACATCTGGGAAGAGTACATACAAGGTTTACTGCCAGCCAGAATTCTATAAATCCATTGTATTTCGAATAGGAATTTCGCTTGGATTCTATTCACTTGAATAGCTCCGTTTGGCTTCCATCTGATAGATGTCGGGCCATACAAAATATATCATTAGTCTAGAGGCGTCTTCTGGCGCTCATCTATTTAAAACGTATTCGTCTGTGATTCAAATACATTCATTCTGGTGTTGAAATGATGACGTCACATCAACTATGATTTGAAAGGTATTCATGATGATTCAAAACTAGCATGAGGTTGGTTTTGAAACGGAATTTGACGTTATTTACATCAGTTGTCAACTTCTGCATTATTTTGATCGTTATAGTTTATGAAGTACTGAAACTTTTTTATCAAATATGTTGTAAGGATGTACAGGGTTATTAATTATAAATTACCCACCCCTTATCATCGTTATTATTGCCTACAGAAAAAAAGTTAAATGTAAAAGTTGTGTGCTTATGACAAAATTTTAATAAAATGCTGTCAAAAATACAGAGGCGTGCAGATTTCAGGGGATACAAATTTTTTAATATGTTTTTCAAATGGGAGACCCAATATATTATTGAATTTTTGGAATGGTCTTTTTTCCTGATTTCAAAAATATACCATATGTTACTCCTATCTTACACCGTTTTCGAGTTATTAGACGTCGATTAATGGTAAATTCATGCACGACGTAACTTAATCTTAACATAACTTAATCATAAACTTAAGATGAAA